>APFE030105248.1:27176-77052 GCA_000404065.3 Pinus taeda | reverse complement strand
CATCCTATGTTTATCTATTTCTCCCGAACTGCTATTTCATGTTGAATCATGTTCAACTCCAAATGAGGTATGGAAACTTCTGGAAAGATTGTTTGGAAAACAAGATGAAATATGGCAATCTTTTCTCTTTTCTCTTGGTCACTTTGACGAAGATATTTCGTATGCACCAGTAGATGAACTTGTTACCAAGTTTCCATCACCACTCATTGATGAGTATGCAGATGAAACTTCAGACCAGCATTCTGATGACGATGAGTCTCTGTTTGAGGAAGATCCGCAAACACTCTTAGCTATGGAGCCATCCATGCCCATGCATGCTTATATGATGCATGGATCTCATCAGCCCACGGCAGCTCCTTCTGGCCCTAATGAGCCACAGACAGCGGCTGCTCCTTCCCGCGGCAGTCAACCATCAAATGATGACAATATCAATTTAAGTGCGCTTCAAGTCTGCATAAAGTGCGACATGCTGAAACTAGAAAATCAGATCCCGCTATCGGTCCTGAAACAAGTTTTTGAAAAGGGGAAAAACGTGTTGGCATACGAACACGAACGAGAGTTCTCTTACCTGTTGAAGAAGGCGTATACAGTGTTGTCTCCTTTCGAAGTAGGCAAGGCAGATAATAAGCTAAAAATTGATGATACGAAGTCACATTTGTTGGATTGTATGCAGGCAATCGTTTCTCCCTTCCTACAAATGACAGCTGATGAGAAGGACAACCGGCCAGATCTGCCTATATTTCAAAAGGCGAAATACGCTCTCGTAGATTTTGTTGCAGCGGTATGTGGTATTTTTATCGCTCATCCATTCAATGGAGGCCACCCTGATTTTCTCACGGCATACGACGCAGAGCAGTTAGACGGGGCCGGGATTCAGTTCAAATCCTTCTCGGACGCGCGGGAACAGATCCGATTCGATAAAAACTCGGGCACATTCTACCTTCCGCGGGTCACTGTATCCCACACCCACACCGAAGTGTTCTTGAGGAACATGATGGCCTTGGAGTTCAACGAGCCCGCTCGTCCTAACTCCATGACGCGCTACGTTGTGCTGATGGACTGCCTCATCGACACGCCCAGGGACGTTCGTCTGCTCAGGGATTGTGAAGTTATTCGTGGTACAAGCCTTCTGTTAACCGACGAGCATGTTGCCAAAATGTGGGACGACATGTGTCAGTTGTTCTTTACAGGCCATCTGGAGCCTCCTGAGGAGCTCGAACAGGCACTTCAGGACGTGATCAAGAAGTATTTCAAGAGCAGAAGTTTCGATTCCTGCGAGATAGGCTGAAGGACACGACTGCTTAGCAGTTGTTTTTTTTCTATTTTGCATTATATTTTTGAGGGGGGGTTTTTCTTCCCACTGGGTTTTCCCTCTTTCCTCATTTTTATGCATTGTATATGGGTACCTAAAATGGCCGTGTTGCCGGGACTCATTCATTTTGCATCACACTCACCTAAGTTATGCTTAAGGGGGTGTGTTGGTGTACATGCACTTAGACTAACTGTGCCCATGGGTACATGCACATACATGCACTTAGACCAGCTGTGTTGGTGTACATGCACCTAGATTAGCTCTAGTTAACTTATTGCTTACATGTGGCACATGTACACATTAGCTTTAGTTAGCTTTAGTTATTGCATGTACAACTAAGCTTTAGTTAGCTTTAGTTATTGCATGTACACATTAGCTTTAGTTAGCTTTAGTTATTGCATGCACAACTAAGCTTAATTTAGTTGCTTTTATGTATTTATACTAAACCAATATTGTAGAATCAATTCATTCTTTTTTTCAATTCTTGCTTGCTTCCTTCCTTCTCTTGCAAGCTTGTTTATTGTTTTGCATATCTAGATCCTTGTATCTCAAAATCTTACACATATCTCCATGGCACAATTATAACTCTGGACCATTAACACCATAATGTGTTCATGCAACGGAACACTGACTACATGGTATTCCAACTGTCTTTTACCAACTCCGCACAACATACCTCATCCAACGGCTAGTTGAAATCCCTCGTGGCTTGCTGACTCCATCGGATTTGTGGTGATCCTACCCTCTGACTGTTATCCAGCATCCAACTATGGAAGACGACCTCCAGTATGCTCATATCCATGGCATACCATCCCATACTGTTGCGAATCGAAACCTCAAACCCCTAATTTTAAATGTGAAATATTCTCCACCAGGTGATAATCCTCCAAAAGGATAGGACCTCTTGAGCCGTGCAATGATCATCTTGGAAAATCCTGGAAATAATCTCCATACGGAGGCCGTTTGATGCGATTCAAGCGTCATTGGATTCTTTTCTTTGAGTTTTTTTGTAATGGTGCCATTAATTGTTGATTTTGAATCAGAAAAATTTTGATTTTTTTCCATCAACAGAGGGATACATGCCCCCATAAAACTTGAAACTTTGCATATGAGTAGAAATAAACCTTGCAGAAACATTATGAACTAATTACGATACCAGTACCAAGCAATTTCTTCTCGTAATCGTGCTTTTCGAATGGTGGATGGGGCCTCCTTCTTCACGAGCTCTTTGACCATATATCTACTTTACTTGTGGTGAATTTCGGGGTGCAACTTCCAACGCTTCTTCGTCCAATGGCCACTGGTTCTGTAGAAACTACAGAAATTATGTTGTTTCCCATTCCATTGTGTCTTCATATTAGGAAGATTTAGAAGGTTCTCATTCTTCTTGGTCTCACTCCTCCTGGTCACATTTGTCTTCTTAACCCACACTTTCTTTGTGTGATGCTTAACTACATCATGGTTAGAAGATCTATGGAAGCAATCATTTCTCTTATATGCAAAAGAAGAATTTGAATAACTATGATACCTTCTTGACTTGTCCTTGAACTGAGGAGGGCTAGGTGGCTTAATTCCCTTCTTGGAATTAGGTGATGAAGAGACAAATTTTGCTTCAGTTAACTTCGATCATTCTCCTTTCTCTTCATGTCCATAACCCAAGCTTGCAAATGGTTGTCTTGGTACCACCTCTAATGGTTGGATGACTCCTTGGCCATTCATGCCAGTTCCACCTCCTCTATGCCCCATCTTCGTGAGGATCTTCATGCCAACATTAGTTTCGTTTGAGAGAGAAAAGAACACGAAGTAACATCATATACCTCATTTTGAGACGCATCATCCATCATTTCAACCTTCTACTTAGCCAATAACTCCTCTTTGGCTCGTAGCATCTCTTGAAGCTCCTGCTTATACTCTTCAGCTACTTGCAATAGTGTTCGCAACTCTGCATTGTCGGCTTGAATGTTATCATTTATTTCTTGCAACTCTTGCATTCTTTCAGTGTGCTTCGCTCCTTTGCCCATCCTGCAAAGCAGTCATCTTGCTCTAATACCAAATGATCCAATATGGATTCGAGTACTACTCTAACCAATTCTTATGGTGTGAGGATCTTTTAATTGACTATGGCTTGTACAGGTTTAATTGAGCACATTAGTTCATCTATTATAATGCATAAAACACATAAACATAAGTAAATGAACTTAAAATATCAAGAAGCACATGCAAGTAAATAAGAGAGAGATAAACAAGGTTGATAACGGAGTTCACCCCTCCACCTCTGGGGCTACATCCCCACATCTGCTTCAATTGGAATGCATATCTTCTATATTCCTTCTTTAAAGTAAGCTCTCCAAGCTCTCTTACATTCAATCTATATGGCTCTTCATTAGCTAAGAACTATGACTCTTAATAGCTAAGCATTCTCTCCTTTCCCCCCCTCCTTCCACATGGCTCACATAAGGAATATATATAGTTTTTCCTCACTCAATCTGCAACAAAGAGCATTAATTACAAGATCCACAATTGTAGGAGTTAATTACAAAGAAGGAAAAACAAGATATCTGAAAGTAGTTTCTCCAACTATCTCAAGCTCATAATTGGGAAGAGTCTCCAAAATCACTTAAAGACTCTTTATATATGCCCTTCATTCTCTCAACCTACAATTGAGAAAAATACAAAATTGTTGTGAGTTGGTTTCTCACATTAAAACCAATTTCCAATTACATTAAATGAATAATATGTGAGACAAATTTCCTCTCACCAATATTAATCATTTATATTAAAAGTGAATAATACTGCATGAGTTTAATAAAGGCTCATGAACTGCATAATTAAATGCATGAGCATCTCATGAAAAGCATTAATCATAAATAATGAAAAATGCATGAGACATTTTCCCCACAAAATGTGTGAGAAACAAAAACTCATTAACCAGAATTTCATCCACTTGAATACTTTTTCGCCAATCTTCAAATAAACATGGCTCAAAGTAAAAAGCTCTTTCACGTGCGGAGATCCTTTCGAATCAGGGTGATGCTTCAGCAAGTTACATTACAAGAGCACAATCCTCACTAAGAGGGAGTGTTTATTTCTGGTAGCATCAGATGTGATCTAAGCCTCAAAATTTGCAGGGAGGCTACAACACATGTATTCCAGAATACACAAAAATCGTTTTTGGAAATTCCATAGAGAGAAGGTTTTATTAGAATAATTAATTATTTTTATTGGATGCCTAAGTCTAAAATTAGGAAATTAAAATAATTAAAGGGTATTAATTGATTAGAATTAGAATCTGAGCCATTGATTAGAATCTAATCTAGGTTGTTGGTTCTCATTGAGAAGATTATAAGAAGAGGCTAGATGGGCATTTAGAAGATACATCGAGTAAGAGATCAAGAGATCGATTTCTGAAGAGAGAAACATAGAAGTTGTTGGAGAAGTAATTAAGGTGATTTCTTGTAGTGAGGGGCAGAGATAGTTTTCGGTTAGAGAGTTTCATGATTTGGGGATACATCATAGAGAAGGCAAAGAGAGATCTAGAAGAGGCAGCACAGAGCCACGCTAGGCAGCATAGGGTCACGCAGAGGTAGCGTAAAGCCTAAAAGGAGATCTGAAATTTGCTGAATAATTGAGTTCCAGATCTAGAAGCTAGGGTGTGAGACCGGGGGCGAGAAGGTCGAAATTCCAGAGGAAAATTGATCAGCCAAAGGAGTGATGTAGTGCCTAGAAGCTTTGACGCAGAGAAGCGCAGTGATTGCGCAGAGGTAGCTAGGGTCTAACTATTCAGTGATTGGATTAGTACTGGATCACCAATGATACTATAAGGTATATCTCACTCATCTCCCCTTCATTCATATTCTCTGTATTGGATTTCCAGAAAGGCATCCAAAGATTGTATTCATAAATCACTGCTTAATAATCCAAAACCTCAGCTACTACACTAGTTTTCCCACATTGGGTTTTCCCGGGGACATTGGTCCAAAAATAATGGTGTCACTTGCATGTTATTTATTTCTTGCTCAAATTCTTGTTTCCACATATTATTTAAAATTCTGAAGATTGCAGTTGTATTTACTTTGATATTTATAGTAGAAAAAAATAAATAACCTATATGGATTAATAAGTAGGAGAAGTAATATCAATTTGTTGCAATATTGATTCAGATATTCTCGAATTTTCAGAAATGACACATGCAACCTATTATCTACAAAGAAATCTAGATGTAGTTGTTGATATAATTGTTTTCTTGTGCTCCTTGCATTCCTTTGCCTTCTTTCTCCAAATCCAAGTGAATGCTAGAGTGCTCCATGCATGCTCCAAGAATGCTCTAAGTGTGGAAGGGTATGATAGAACAAAGCAAAATTGAAAAAAGGTTCTGAACTAACCCTCATAAGCCTTTTTATCATTGAGGCCTCTATTTTCTTCATTTTCCTTCATTTTCCCTCTAACTTCCTTAGCATGCAAATATTTGTCTCTTCACCTTCCTTTTCTCCTATTTTCCTTTATTTTCATAAATAAATGCCAATTATTGCCTCTTTTCGTTTTCCAATGTCTTTGCCAATTTCCATAGCCATTAATTAATCACAAGGGATTCCCACTAAAGCTTTTTTCCCACCATTTAACTTAGAATACATGTCCCATCACCTTGGTCTTATTTTATTTACATGGAAAATCAACCAAGGGTTGTTACAAACCCCTCTACCTTATGGGAACACCATCCTCAGTGCTCTGTGACACCTACGACCACCAAACCTTTGAAAAAAAAAACATAGTGGCCTTGGATCTTTATAGCATAGCTCGATGCAATATTTACAATGAAAATTTGTTTCAAACCATGATCTACATGACAATCATAACGCCTATTGGAGCTTTATAACACAACTCATTGTGGTATCTACAAACATACACATAGATACATACACATACCAAAAAATCATTTGCTTGAACCAAGAAATAATGAAGGATATAAAGGCCGCATTTGATCAACCATCTCCCATGTAGCTTCATCGGGAATAAAGTGCTTTCAATGTACTTTAAGTTGCTCAATTTCTTTGTTCGAAAGTATGAGTTGTTTCTGTTGTAATATGCATTGTGGTTGAGGCTGGAATTCTCCCTCTGGCTCCACTGCAATACATACCAATCAATCACATGATCAACATCTTGTACCTACTTCTTAAGCAATGAAACATGGAAAACATCATGGAATTTCACTATCAGAGGTAGTGCAAGTCTATAGGCCACCAGTCCAATCTTCTCAAGGATCTTAAAAGGCCCGCAATACTGAGGTGTTATCTTGGCACATGATCCAATCCTCAAGGAGCTCCTCTTGGGCTTGATGCACAAGTACACATGCTCTTCAACCTGAAACTCCTTGAATTCTTTGTGTTGATCTACATAACTCTTTTGCCTATCCTGTGTTGCCTTCAAATTCCTCTAAATAACCTATATTTCATATTCCATATCTACCAACATGTTTGGTCCAATCGACACCCTGCTCAATGGATCACTCTAGCTTGTTGGAGTCTTACAAATCCATTCATAAAGAACCTCAAATGGACTCATATTCAAGGATTCCTAATACCCAGTATCATAGAAAACTCCACCAGTGGAAGGTATCCTTCCCACTTCTGTTGTTGATGCATAACGTAGATCCTCAACATGTTCTCAAGAATCTTGTTGACCCTCTCTATCTATCCATCTTTCTGCGGATGATAAGCTATACTGAAAGCCAAATTTGTCCCAAAATCTGCAAACAACTCCTTCTAAAACCTATAAGTGAACTTGTCATCTCTGTCTGATATAATCTTCTTGGGAACACCATGCAACCTCGTTATCTCCTTGATGAAGATTTGAGCTATCTCACTAGCTGAATTCATAGACTTAATTTCAATGAAGTGAGCTACCTTACTCAACCTGTCAACCACAACCATGATGGAATCATGTTGCTTCAACATGCTCGACAAACCTGTAATTAAGTCCATAGAAATGACCTCCCAGGTCCACTGGAATCGGAATAAGGCTACAATAAACCACATGGATGCTTACATTATGATTTTCCCTACTGATAATCCAAACATCTCGCAACAAACTCAACGACCTCTTTCTTCAAGTTTGACCAATGATAGAGCTTCTTAACTAATGCCAATTTCTTTTGATATCCCCGGTGACTTGAATATGGCTTGACATGAAACTCCCTCAAGATAAGCTTCTTGATCTCATTTCTATACAACACATAAATCATGTTCCTGAATCTGACCAAACCATCTATCGTGAGGTGATACTCCTCATCCCTATCACCTTCACCCTACTATTGCAACCTATACTTCCACTGCTGGTACTTTTCATCATGTTGTCCTACCTACAAGATTTGCTAATGCAAATCTATCCCATAAGAACTCACTGATGCTGTATGATTCACGTACACTCTCCTGCTGAGAGCCTCTGTAAACTTGTTCTCTTTATCCTTAATGTATCTGATCTCAAAATCAAAGTCATTGAGCATAGCCAACCATCTATCTTTCCTGGAATTCAGATTAGGTTGTTCAAACAAGTACCTCAATCCACTATGATCGCTCATCAAGACGAATCTCCTTCCAAGAAGATAATGCCCCCACAACTTCAAGGCATGAGAGATATCAGCGAACTCAAGACGATGAGTCACATAGTTTTGCTTGTTCTCATTCAACTTCCTTGACTCATAGCATATCACTTGTATTTCTTGCATTATGACTCCACCAAGTCCTCTCTTGCAAGCATCTGTACAAACAACATACTCCTTATCAAGATCTACAATCTTCAAGGATGGAGCATTTGTTAACAAATGCTTCAACTTCTCAAAGCTAGTTGCACACTCTTTTGTCCATTCAAACTTCTTTCCTTTTCGCTGCAAAGATGTAATAGGATAGGAAATCTATGAGAAGTTCTTGATGAACCTCTTGTAGTAACATGCTAGTCCCATGAATGATCTAACCTCATCCACATTCCTCAGACCTTACCACTTCATGATAGATTTAATATTTTCCAAGTCCGCTACTATACCTTCCTTGGAAACAACATGTCCCAAGTAATGAAATTTATCCTGAAATAAATAGCACCTGCTAAGCTTGGCATACAATTGATGCTCTCTCAACAATTTGAACACTACTACTAGGTTCTCTGTATGCTCTTCCTCATTCTTAGAAGATATTAATATATCATCAATGAATACTATCACAAACTTGTCTAGATAAGGACAACACACTTTTCATCAAACACATGAAAATAGTTGGAGCATCAGTAAGACCAAGTGGAACTGCCACAAACTCATAATTTCCATACTTGGTATGGAATATGGTCTTGTAAATATCTTCTTCTTTGATGCGTAGCTGATGATATCCTTATCCCAAGTTAATATTTGAGAACTTTGCTGCTCTCAACTAATCAAACAAGTCATCAATCCACGACAACGAATACCTGTTATTGATAGCACTTTTTTAAGCTTCCTATAATCAATGCACAACCTAAGAGTATCATCCTTCTTCTTCACAAACAATATAGGTGCACCCCAAGGCAACACACTTGACCTAATGTATCCCTTATCAAGAATTTCCTTAAGCTGCAATTTCAATTCCACCAACTCTACAGTAATCATTATGTAAAGTGCCTTTTATGTTGGTGTTTCTCCTGGTACAAACTTAATATAGAAATCCACCTTCCTATGAGGCGGTAACTCTGAAATCTCTATTGGAAATACATCCTGAAATTGCTGCAAAACATGATACCTCTTTAAGACTTCGTCATCTTCAACATACTTCCCTTTGTCATTGGAAATATGAACTACAAATAATATACATCCTTTCTTGCAAATATGTTTTGCCTACATAGTTGTAACCGTTCTCACTGATGTATGTGTCTTCTTTCCCTATAAGATTCTCCTTTCTCCATCATCACTTAGGCACTCAATAGCCTTATCATAAAAATCTACCTTAGTCTTGTGAATGTACAACCAATCCATGCCCAAAAGCATGTTGTATGAACCCAAAGGAAGCACATTTAGATGTATTTATGTAGGCATACCATTCAGCTCAAATGCATAATCTCTCACCTAATGATGAACTCTTTTCTTGATCCCTGTAGCCAACCGCACCAACCAAGATTATGCATTCGCTTCTTTATCTAAGCCACACTTATCCACTAGGCCAAGACTGATATAAGTATAGTTAGATCCAAGATAAATCAAAAGATAAACAACATGATCACAAATCTTACCTTCCATCTCGATAATAGATTCCTAATGATCAGCGTACCTATTATCCACCACTACGTAAATCCAAGGAATGCTCTGACCAACATTCCCAATTGTTTGTGCCTCCTAAGCATTGTAAATCTAAGATTTTCCACCTTGATGTTTTGGAAAATCTCTCTTGCTATGCTCTCCACCACAAGTCTAACATTGCAAAGGCTTCTTTCCATCGCTTTTGTTCTGCTCCTCAGGATGGAATCAGTGTCCTCTATCAACTGCATTGAAATTCTTATCTGACGCTACATTCTCCTTGTTACCTACATCCTGATATCTTCCTCACTTCTTATCCCACTTTCCTTTAATATTGTCATAATTCCCCTTCCAATCATGCTTAGGCTCAGACTTACACTTAGACTGATCATAATAATGCTTCAACTTTCCAATGACTTCCTCCAATGACCAAGGCTCATCATACTCATTCCAATCTTTGAATTCTAAAGGAAAACCATTGATGAATATTTGTGCCTTTATCTTCTCGTCCTTAATATATGGTACATACCTGAACAACTCCAAAAATTTGGTCGTATACTCTTCATACATCATAGAACCCATTATCAGCTCATATAATTCATTATCCTTTCCATTGTAATATCTCTCAAACAAGTACTTCTATCTAAAGAGTCTTTTAAGATCATACCAAATCAACTCCTCTATCCTGATGCCTCTAACACACTTCATGTCTTCCCACCAAATATTTTCTTTCCCATTGAGGCTGAAAAAAGTTATCTCGACTTTCATATTCTCTGTATAATCATGCAGCTCAAATAAATTCTTCATCCCAAGTAGTCATGCTTCTGCATCTTTCGGTTTCTTCATCTCTTTAATAAATTCATCTAACAATTACCCCTTCTCACTCCTCCTGTAAGGATGATAGTGATGATGACCATGATGCCTCTCTAATCAAGAACTAGAATAAAACCCATAACCACTACATCTCATATCAGGTGTAATCAACCATCTATCACCTTTAACTGTGTCATCCCTATCTGACATGTGCCCTCCATGAAACCTGCTACCATATGCCCCATTTTTCCTCTACTCCTGTCCATAAATAATCCCTATCTGTCCCTATATACGCAAATATGATAAAATCTAAAGGATCGTTGTATTAACCTCTGCTTGCTTTTCCTGAGCTCTAGCAAGCCTTTCCTATGACTGAATTATCCTGTCATTATCTTCCTTGCAATTTTTTATTTCGGCCTTTATACTTCTTAAGGTATTTATTATGTCAAAAGAGTACTCTTCACCATGCTTCTCAAATAATATGTAAAGAGAGTCACATGAATTATAATCCACCATTCTACTTGTCACTTCTAATCTTCTTCTTCCTGCAAACGTACCATGTGAGACAAACCAAATATAAACATAATCAAACATACCTTAGAGAAGTTTAGGGGAGGTTATCTTGTATACACAAATCAATCCATATTAGCATGATATACGTGTATATACACTCATAATGACATTGACATATCAACCTATCGACATCATTTTAATCATCATGCATGATGCCACAAACTATAACACTGAACATATACATGACAACCGTAGCCACTATAATGCATGCATACGACTGACATGCATGCAAAACAATCACATCCTTCCCATCGAGTGCAATTTCTTGAACCTGGAAGCTCTCGTACCAATATGTGGTATCAAATATCACCCAAAGAGAATGAAACCTACTCTGATACCAATCTAACACCGTCTCCTCCCACATTTAGCCAAATTCACAAGCTCATCATGGTAAACATGAGATGAGTGTCACTATAACATGGCTTGACCTCCATATGGTTATTCCCTGCTTCCATATGGTTATGGCCTAAATTTTCCAGTCCTGAGATATGTTCTGCCTTTTCAAGTCAGTCTCTAGAGCACTACCCATAATTGCTTGTAACTTTCCAAATCATAATTTATATGATGACAAAGCTAAACATTCAAATTGATTCAGAAACTTGACCTAGACTGCCTAATCCATAACAAACATTTTGTCAAACATATGGAAAACATGTAAGCTAGAGGTCATGAATGCATATATGATCATAAATTGATAATCTTCATCTAAGAATCAACAAGAAGGCTCTAAGCCCTCTCTAGCTAACTGAAATAACACTTGTTAGTCCATGCGTTCATTAATCATTCAATAAATATCAAAACATGTCAAGATCCATAGATAAAACACATCATATAAACAACATATAACCTGTAAATAGCCAACATAGAAACCATGTAAAATCAGCCATAATATCACCATCAAAATTAATACAAATGCTCATAGATCACAATAGGAAAATGTCTCGCTTTAACATGTGAAAATGCCAACCAAGTCGGGGACTTCCAAGTACCACTCGACCACAATGGTTGAACCAAATCTCTCTCTTTCAGCGAATCATCCCCGTGCCATATTCCAGACATGAATGTGGGATATCATGGATTAAAACAAAACAAATCAATTAGGGCTTCCAGAGTTCAAACCTCCTTAACCCTCAACCACAGTGATTCCACCTCTATGGTCCAAAAATCACTAACATCAACCAGATCACTCTCTACCCAACATTTCCACAGCTACAGGTGTTGAGCATTAGAAAAGGTATCTAATTGCCACTTATTTCTTTCTCTTTTCCTTTAATTCATAACTTCTTTATGTTCTAAGATGGGCATATGATAAAGGATTATGACAGAATTAAAGAGATTTGTGATTACTGTAAAATGACTAATTATTGTCCTTTTCTATGCAGAAAGTTAAGAAAATGGAAAATCGCCATTTCGGAGGAAAAGACAAGGCAAAACCAACTGTTTTCCCTTTGACAAGAAACAACATTCAGACGAGGAAATCGAGATCGGAGTGCATGGGCCAGGAAAAGGAAGAAGAAACACAATATCAGCGCAAGAGGATGAAAAGATAACTGAAGATTAAAGATATGGAAAATCCCTTAGAATCCTTTGATCCTGAGGGATTGCTACCTCAAGGCTATCTGTATTTTTGGTATTTCCACCTAGCCACTATAAAAAGGGACAACATTGCTAGCCCAAGGGGTGGATTATTATTGATTTATAGAATTTGTTGCTGCAATCTGAACTTTGTTCATCGACTCTCTTTAAAAGAGCGATCACTATAAATCTGCTTTTATGATTAATATATAAACTTCGTTGTTGTTCCGTTATCTGATTCTAGAGTAACCGCAACAGTGCGTCCCTGGTGGCTAAGGGCCTGGCCCTAGTGGAGCACTTGCTTTCTGTATCATTATTTTCCGATTACAGTTGTGTGTGGTTTGATTTCCTTTACTTGCTTTATTCAATAATCTTTTGTTCTTAAACATTTCATTGACTTTCTTTGTTATGTTGAATTAGTAATTGAATGGTAAGATTATTATTTGCAACTGAAAATGTTATCCTATTCATTTTGAAACAATCTCGCATTGTCTAATTCGAATATTGTTGTTCCTTTTCGGATTAACATTGCTTTTCATTTATAGATTGACACTACTGTTCATTTATAGATTGATATTGTTGTTCATTTATAGATCGACATTGCTATTCATTTAGCTATGGTTTACTTATAATTGTGATTGTTGTTCATTCGAATTACTGTTCCATTATCATTGCAATTTTTGTTCTCTTATAACTGTGGTTAATGCTTATTATGCTAAGATAAGATTACTGATTCAATTGTTCTAATTCACTATCTGTTTACATTTGATTAAGTTTGTTGTTCAATATTTCGTAGACTTATTTAGGTTTTCCGTTCCTTTCTTAGTTGATGTTCAATTCATTTATTAGTTAAAGGTTGTTGTTCAATTCCTTTCGATTAAGATTGCTGCTTAATTCATTCTTGTAGATTAAGCTTGTTGCTCGATCTTTTCAATAGATTAGTTGTTGCTCCTTTTCTGTTTATTGAATTGTCAGTTCAAGTATTTGCTTTGGTGTGAATAGAAAGATCCACAACTGTAGCGAAATTGACTATTGTTGTCTAATTCCTAGATTGGAGATCTTGCCCTTGATTGGTGTTCATTTGCATCAGTTTACAAAGGAAAGAGTTATCATTACTGCATCCTTGACTGATGATTGTTGTAGCTTCTTGATTTAGTTACAAAGCATTTCAGTTTCTTACCATTACACGCAGAGTTGTTTCTAGCATTTATTTACTTTTGCAAAGCACTATACTACTAGCATTACTCTTGAACAAGTGACCACCTCAGACTAAGTACACTCTTGAGATAAAAAATTGTACCTAGATTAATAATTAATGTAGGGTAAATAGAGGTTAAAAAGACCCTTTTTACTGCTCAACATTTTTTTGCCGTTGCCGGGGAAGAGTGTAGCCATTTGTTTCTTTTGAGAGTAGTGTAAGTACCTACTAGGAGAAAGTTAGGTTTTAAAACGGAAGGTAAGAATCTGCGTACGGAGCATGTAACAGCCCTGCTCCCTCGCCCTCTTTCCTACATATTTGTTGTTATTTTGGGTAGAAATAAGTATTTGATTTGTGTGCATGACTAAGCAAAAGAAGCCTGAAAAGAATCTTAAACCACTACCCAAGCCTAACAAAGCTAAGGGGTCGGTGACCCTTGGCTGATCGACCTTTATAGATGAAATCCTTAAAAAAGCAGAATCTCAGCCTTCAGTAGGACCTAGAAAAGCTCCTTCTAGACAACCTACTAGTTCCCTTCGGGCCACAGAATCACCATCTATAGCCTTTGCTGAGGTACACAGCCAAATAGAGGAACAAGATTTTCAAGAAATTGAGAATTCTAACCCAAAATCATTACAAGAAGGGAACCTTAGTAATCTCTGCGAAGGAAGAGAAGAAACAGGGGAAACGGAAGAACCAAGATCTCCTCTTCGAATAATTCAACCATTAAGCAGCCCAGATAAGGGAAGTGTTGTAAAAATCACCCAGAACAAAGATAAAGAACCTGAAGAGCTAAAATCCCCCCAGACATTAGTTCAACAAGGAACTCTCATGATCCCAGACAAAGGAAGTGTTGTTAAAGCCATTCCTATTAAGGCCATTCCTACTCCTTCTAGCTAGCCTAGGAATACCCTCCTAGAAATCCCATAAGGATATTAGCACATATTTGACCAAATGACCCAAAACCAACAAACCCCCCAAACCTCCACACTGCAATATCCCATTGTATATACTACAGCTAATGCACCTATGAAGGCCATTCCTCTCAAGCATATCCCTACATTCCATGGCTTGACATCGAAAGACCCAGACATATTCTTGTTTGAATTTGGTGTGCTGTGCAAAGGGTACGACTTTACCACCAATCCCCAAAAGCTGAAATTATTTCCCTCTACATTAAAAGGGGTTGCTTTATGATGGTTTATGGGGTTAGGTGGAGGTGTTATAAAAAACTGGGATCAGATGAAAGGTGCTTTCCTGAAGAAATATCAGGATTATTGTAGGTCTAGAGAGTTAAAGGATGAAATATTTCAGATGGTAGCTAGACCTAATGAGACACTAGAAGAATATGTTGAACGTTTTCAGTATAATCTTCAAAAATCTTCTTATGCATCATTACCCTTACCTGACAATGTATTAAAAACAACATTAATTGAAGGCATGAAGGAACAATGGATTGAAACACTAAATATTATGGGAAAAGGAGACATCTATCCAGAAGATTTTGCTAACATCATTGATTTATGTATCAGGAGTTCGCGAGGCAGCACAAGGCTAAAACCAGTGGAACATGACAGGTTCACAAGGGACAACAAGACCTCTGGAGAAGGAGTAACTCGCACAAAAATCAGAAATTTACTGGAAAATTTCAAAACTGATATATTGGGGACTCTAACAACGCAGCTCGATATTATGCAAGAAAAATAGAAACAAGCAAAAGCATAGCAGAATCTGGCAATATTCTGCCCCAGATGCAGAAAGAAACATAGCCACAAAGAGTGCCCACTAGATGCAGTTCAAGTCTGTGCTATTTTTACAAAAGACCACTCTACGGAGAATTGCCCCTCACTTCCTATTCTGAAAGCAGTATACAAAGAAGCGGAAGAAGAATCAGAACTGGTGTACCTACTCAATCAGCATCGTCAATGGCAGCCACGACAATCAGGTATGTCTCCCGATCCGTCTTCTTCTTTCCAGCCTCCGCAATATCATGCTTAACAATATAATACAATGTGGCAAAATCAAACTCCCTTTTCAAACTAGTCACAACAACCATTTCCTTCATCATCACCATAGCCGAATCAAACAAGCCAACCTAATTGGCTAAATTTTCCCTACGCTCCACCATATTGGCAAAACAATGCATATACAACATAATGGTCCCCTCCCACTTCGCAGAGTCGAGCCTGGCAGAAAAACTAGCAAAGATAGATGAATCAACCAGCAGGAACCATTCCACTCCCTCAACCTACACTGCCAGCACTACAACAAAATCCCTAGTCCAACTTAAGATCGCAACTCCTAGCCCAACCCAACCCGAACTCAAATAACATACCGATTCAATCCTTTCAAATAATCGAAACACCAAAACTAAAAACCGATCTAAGGGAGTGCAATGACCTTCAGTTAAGGTCTGGGCGCATTATAGAAACCGAGGGAGATAAAAGTGTTCAAGTTGAACATCAGTTACCCACAAAACAACCATTACAAGAAGAAGATGTGGTCAGACAACAGACTCATAACCAAGCAACCACATCTTTTTTCCCCATTCCCAGAACGATTAATCATACTGCGCCCTATAAAACATCCTGACTTTAATTTTCTGGGAGAACTAAGGAATTTGTATATAAAAATCCCACTACTCCAAGCTATCCAAGATATTCCAATATATGCAAAGGCCATCAAAGAGCTATGTATAAAAAAACCAAGGAGGAGAATAAAAAATAACCTAAGAGTCCAAGTAGTCGGCACCCTATGTGATCTGTTATCAGGAAGAGAAGCACCTGTCAAATATGAAGACCCAGGATACCCAATAGTAATAGTGCAAATTAATGGACAAACCTTTTCAAATACCTTAGTTGATTTAGGGGCTACAATTAATATTTTAACAACCACTAATTGTCAAAAACTAGGCATTACATCAGTAGAACCAACCTCCACCCTATTAGTACTAGCTGACCAATCAGTAGTTAGGCCGGAAGGTACACTACATGATGTCATGGTATCCATTGATTCCTAGGAATATCCTACCGACTTTCTGATAATAAACCCTAAAAACCGACTCAATGGACACCCGTTAACTTTAGGCAGACCTTGTCTTCTGACTGTTGATGCTTACATTGGCTGCCAACAAGGCAGTATGACCACAACTAGAGGGAGTAATATCAAGAATCTAGCTCTATACCCTCCATCCCAGCCAAGTGTAACAATAATAAAAACTAACAAACATCCTGTATCATACCTCACAGAAAACATTAGATCCCCATTAAGCATAGAAGATGCCCTCGATTTTAAAGATCAAATAGAAGATGGTGTTATTAACAACTTCATTAACCAATCTGAATCTAGATCCCATGTACAATGTCACATGATAGAGGCAGCATTTGACAATGAACTAGAAGAAGATCCTCTCAAAGACACTCATGATCAAACAATACCCACTACCTCTGTTTCAAACAACAAAACTATAGATATTGAGCCAGGAAAAACCTTGAACATCAATAATAACCTGACTCCTGAACAAGAAGGAAAGTTGGTCCAACTACAGAGAAAATATAAAGAAGCTTTTGCATGGGATTACCTGAATATGAAGGGAATTGATCCCAACCTATGTATGCACCACATTTATACAGAAAAGGATGTGAGACCCGTTCACCAACCCCAACGGAGACTCAACCCTCACCTGAAAGACATTGTGAAAGCTGAATTACAAAAGCTTTTGGATGTAAACTTTATTTATTCGATCTCTGATAGCAAGTGGGTCTCTCTCCTAGTAGTGGTGCCAAAGAAGAATGGAAAGTGGAGGATTTGTGTAGATTATAGAGAATTAAACAAAGCAACCCAGAAAGACCACTTTCCCCTTCCATTCATTGATTAGGTACTAGATACATTAGCAGGAAAGAAATCCTTTTCTTTCTTCGATGGCTTCAATGGGTACAATCAGATTCAGATTGCCCCTGAAGACCAGGACAAAACCACTTTTACCTGTCCTTGGGGAACATTTGCCTACAGAGTCCTACCCTTTGGCCTATGCAATGCCCCTACCACATTTCAAAGGGCCATCCTTAGCATTTTTTCAGATTTAATAAATGACGGGCTCGAAGGATACATGGATGATTTCACACCATACAGAGATGATTTTGACCCAGCACTAAACACATTAGAAAAGGTGTTGCAACGATGTATCGCCACCAGGCTCTGCTTGAGCCATGAAAAGTGCTATATGATGATGACTGAAGGACTCATCCTAGGTCATTATATCTCAACAGCTGGAATACAAGTAGATCCGGCCAAAATTCAAATAATTTTGTTAATACCTACTCCTACCACACAGACAGAGGTATGTAGTTTTCTTGGATTTTCTGGTTATTATAGGAGATTCATAGAACATTTTTCTCAAATAGCTGCACCTCTATACGCACTGACAGGGAATGTTGATTTTTTTTGGACAGATAAATGTGACCGTGCTTTTGAGGATCTAAAAAAGCTTGTGTCAATAGCCCTAGTGCTCAGAGGCCCAAATTGGGACCTGCCATTTCAAATTTCATCAGATGCTTCAGACACAGCTATTGGAGCAGTCTTTGGGCAAGAAGAAGACAAAAAACCATATGCAATATATTATATTAGCAAGAATTTGTCTCCTGCAGAGCTAAACTATACTGTTACTGAAAAGAATTTTTAGCTGTAATACATGCTGTAAATAAATTTAGGCATTATATCACTGGATATCATGTTGTTTTATATACAGATCACTCTGCCATAAAATATTTAGCAAATAAACCTATTACAAATGGTAGAGTAACAAGACGGTTGATTTTATTGCAGGAATTTGACATCACAATAAAAGATCGACTTGGGAAAGAGAATCCTGTAGTTGATTTTCTCTCACGAATGTTGAAGCCAGTGGACGCAGCAGCAGTCAAAGATCAATTTCTAGATGAACATTTATTTGTTGTTACTGTGAAGACACCCTGGTATGCTGATGTTGCAATTTTTTTAGCAGTAGGAAAATTACCAAAGCATCTGATCCCCAATGAACGAAAACAGATTGTGCAACGCAGTACCTGATTTTCTTGGATTGGGGGCTACCTATTTCATACAGGGGCAGATATGCACATCAGAAGATGCGTCCGTGAAGACGAAATATTTGACATTCTTAAAGCCTGTCATGACGGATCGTGTGGCAAACATTTTGCAGACCGAAGAACTGGTCACAAAGTTCTGCAAACAGGGTATTACTGGCCCACAATCTTCAAATACATGAAGAAATTTGTTCAAGCCTATGACAATTGCCAAAGAGCAGGACACCCTAGACAATCTGACAAAATGCCTTTAAACCCATAGCTAGTAATTGAACCATTTGAGCGTTGGGCGCTCGATTTTGTTGGTCTGATCAACCCATCATCAAATCAGAAAACATATATTTTGGTGGAAACAGAGTATGTGACCAAATGGGTTGAAGTAAAGGCACTTCCAAGAGCTACAGAGGACTCTATGTTTCATTTCCTATTCCAAATATTTGTGCGATATGGCCTCCCAAGAGACATAATCACAGATGGAGGACCACGGTTTGTAGGTAATAAAATCACTACAACATTAAAAAATTAAAAGATTATCACATTTAGCACAAGATTACCACTCCGTATCACCCACAGGCAAATGGCCAAGCATAGAGCATGAATAAAGTGATAGAGGCAATATTAACAAAAACCATTGCATCACACAGGTGTTATTGGGCTTCAATATTGCCAGAAGCCTTGTGGTAATACCAAACAACATGGAGAAACACCATCGGTTATTCACCATATCAGCTAGTGTTTGGAAAGGAACCCATCTTTCCAATAGAGTTCGAAATACAAATGTTAAGAATAGCATAGGAGGTCGGTCTGGATTTAATGAGACCTAGCAGCAAATTAACGAGCTACATGAAATTAGGCTCTTGGCTCTTCAACGCACTGCATTAATCCAACAACAGAGAGAAAAATGGTACGACGCCCTGATCAAAAGGAAAATATTCCACGAAAGAGAATGGGCACTCCTATACGATTCCAGGTTTCATGATTTTCAGGGAAAACTTCAGACGCGTTGGCTTGGACCGTATGAAATCTAGAAAGTGCATGACAATGGCACCATTACTTTGACTACTATTGACGGATCTGGACATACCTTTAAAGAAAATGGCCACCGAGTGTGACTGTACAATAAACTGCTTACTCGGGAATCCTTCTACCAGCAACTCCGGGAAGATTCTGATATGCAGATTCTTGTTGAGGAAAAGAATTCTTCTTCAGCTTTGATTCACTAAGTAATTTCATTATTCCTAAATTTTGTGTATAAATTCTTCTTTTATGCTTGTATAAATTACTTTCTATACAAATTTTTGTATTTCTGCATTTTTTTTACATTTTGTTGTTCCTTTTCGAAGGAACAACACTTTTGCATTTTATTGTTCCTTTTCGAAGGAACAACATTTTTTTCATTTTGTTGTTATTTTCCGAAGGAACAACACTTTTGCATTTTGTTGTTCCTTTCTGAAGGAACAAAATTTTTTCCCTTTTGTTGTTCCTTTCCGAAGGAACAACACCTTTGCATTTTGTTGTTCCTTTCCGAAGGAACAACGTTTCTGTCATTTGGTTGTTCCTTTCCGAAGGAACAACACTTTTGCATTTTTTTGTTCCTTTTTGAAGGAACACCATTTCTGCCTTTTTGCTATTCCTTTTCTAAGGAATAACATTTCCACTTTCTTGCTGTTCCTTTCTGAAGGAATAACACTTTCACGTTTTGTTGTTCCTTCAGAAAGGAACAACACTTTCATGTTTTTTTGTTCCTTTCCGAAGGAACAAAACTTCGGCACTTTCACATTTTGTTGTTCCTTTCTGAAGGAACATAACTTCAGCATTTTTGTTGTTCCTTTCCAAAGGAACAACACTTTCATTTTCTGTTGTTCCTTTCTGAAGGAACAACACTTTCATTTTTTGTTGTTCCTTTCTAAAGGAACAACACTTTTGTTTTCTATTGTTCCTTTCCGAAGAAACAACACTTTCGTTTTTTGCTGTTCCCTTTCGAAGGAACAACACTTTCGTTTTTTGTTGTTCCTTTCTAAAGGAACAACACTTTCATTTTTCATGTTCCTTTCCGAAGGAACAACACTTTCATTTTTGCTATTCCTTTTTGAAGGAACAACACTTTCATTTTTTACTGTTCCTTTCTGAAGGAACAACACTTTCGTTTTTTCGTTGTTCCTTTCCGAAGAAACAGCATTTCCGCATTTTTTGTTATTTTATTTTGCACTTACCTTATTTGCTATTCTGATTAAGGAACAGATGCTATTCCTCTTAACAACAGTTTCGAGTATGTTTTCCTTTTGCTTGCTGTTCCTCTTAAAGGAACTGCGGTTTTTGCATGCAAATATTCTTTTGTTGTCCCTCTAAAGAAACAACAGTTGTTCCATCTAAAGAAGAACACTTTTTGAGTGCATTTTTTTGTTTTTGTGTGTATGTGTGTTTCACCATTTATATGATTTTTGTGAGTGATGGTCATTTAAGGCACAGCTATACATTTATGCAAGAATAAAAAAACTAGAGGATACTGAAATCAACAAAAAAAAAAACGTTATCTTTAAAGAAATTGCTTTGAATTGATAAGAGAAAAGAGGAAATGACATCACTATTTATATCACTTTGTTGTCTTTATTTTCACTAACACCAATTTGATTGGTTATTTTTATTATGATGGTTCTTTTTAAAATCCCCATAATTCTCTTTGATCATTATTATTGAAGAAGAATAAGGGCATATTTCCTTTATTGAGATGTTCAGACTTCTTCCACCATCCCTACTCTTAAAGAGTATTGAGCCACCCTTTGTATAAAAATAGGAAAGTGCTATATAAAAGAAAATAAGAAAAAGAAAAAGATACATATCTATATGATTACTAACGTGATTTGTTAGATGAAGGATAGGGGTTCTCATCAAGAGCCAGCCTACCATGATCATAAGGAAGAAAGTGAAGTGGCATTCCCACCATGGCCACCACACCAGGGATATGATCCAAGAGGCACATCAGACAAATAAAAATTCCTTGGAGCATGAGGTCTCATCACGAGCCAACCTGCCCACCTTTCACTCCTTCCTGGTGATTGGCATTGTGATTCATTTGGTTACCAAGCCAGCACAATGGCCTCCATTCTAACATCGCACAACACTTTCCTAGGCATACACAAAGGATTATGGTTCCAAGGGTGAAATAAGCAACTCTGTCAAGGTTATGGACACATGTGGGCAATAGAGCTTTGTTGATGGTATTGAAGTCTTATTTTTCATACACAAATAGTCATTATAAACCCTTCTTCTTATATCTTTATAGTGATTGCAAATGAGATTATGTTATATAACTCTTTCGAACCTTTTATACATGAAAATCAGTTATAAATCAATCATAATGGTTAAAGCGGATAATGACTGCATAAGAACTTTTACTTACGTCAGTTTTCCTATCATCTATTTTTCGCATCATCTCACGACATTTCCATATTTATTAGCAATTTCCATCATAAGCCTCGATTTCAGTAATCCGCTCATTTTTGTAAACATGTCATGGATCTATATGATGTTCCTTTATTCCACTATACGATTGCAGTTCAGCATGCTGCTCCTTATTTGACGGCTGAGGACGACCTATCACATTTCAGGGGGCGCGGGTGATCTCTGTAATTCACTAGCATACATTTCAACTCATTATTTGGAAGTATTATGACTCCATCAAAACTTGGGAATAACAATTCTAACGGTATTTCATTTCCCAGTATGCATGGCTTGTTGTTCCAACACCATTTCTGTGTGTTGGCTCTATAAAATTAACAGTGAGCTAAAGTTTATACAATTGTTGTTCCATCGTCTTCTCTGTGTTTTTTTAACAGTGAGCTAAAGTTTGAATAGCTTGTTGTTCCATCGTCATCTCTTTGTTTTTTTGCAGTGCGCTAAGCTTGAACAAAATGGGAGGCAGATCAATTCGCAGCGAACCATAGGTGTTAATGGTCTCTGACGCTACACGTGAAATCTTAGTAAGGGCAGAGCCTACCTTAACCATCTACAACAATCTAACAAGATGGTGGCAATTGAATTTCTGCAGAATTTGCAAGAAAATTATTTCATGGTGAAAGGGAGACAAATAACAGTAATGAATGAGATAATTGATAAAGTTTCAAGACTACCAGCGATTGGACCAGTATGGACCCTGAAAAAGATGAGACTGTAAGATGTTATAACTATCTTCCGGGACGAAGGGTAGAACCTTACTGTCAAAGGCAAAGGAGTCCTGCCGACAACCCTGGGAGAGCCTTGGGCAGAATTGGCCAGAAATTTCCAAAGCTACATTACTTGCAATGGCAGAAAAGATGTGGTAAGACCACACCATCTCAAACTGTTAGTTGTATTAAAACAAAAATGTGTTGTGAATTTGCCTGCCTACTTAAATTTTTTATTGCATGATGTTGCCCGAAGTATAAGAAAATCTCGCCATGAAGAATCAGTAGTAAGCCATCATGGTTTAATTCGGTTGATAGTTAGTTACAGTCTTGCCCAATAGCAGAGTAGTTGGGAAGAATTGATTTTCTCGATCGATGGGGGACTGGCTTTACTAGCTCCAAAATGAAAACAAATTGCTAGCACATCAATTAGACCACTGAAACAAAGACAATCTGTCAGATTGGGAAGAAGCAGAGGAATGCTGGGAAATTCCCAAGGAAATAATAGCCAGCTTGTAGAAATACATGACTCAGAGGAAATGCAACCCCCACAACTTGAAGGAAGGGAAAATGAAGAAGAATTAGAGGAAAATGAAGAAGAGGAACCAGAATATGAAACTAATCAATCCAGTCAAGAAGAAGGGGAGGAAGCATCTAGTGGAATTCCATTGCAAAACCCTCTGCAAGAAGATGAATTGGCCTGAATTTTGGATAATATGGGCAAGTATGTCCAACCCCACAGCCCACTCAACCATGATACTGAAGAAGGGCCACAGGAACACTCTGCTCATGATAAGAGTACATTTGAGGAGATGTGTGATGAGGAGGAAGAAGAAGAACAATCCCAAGAACACTCTACTCATGATAAGGGTGTATGTGGGGAGATGGGTGATAAGGAAAAAGAAGTAGGACAATCTCAGGAACACTCTACTCCCAGTCAGAGTACACCTGAAGAAATGAACAATGAAGAAAAAGTAGAAGAAGAAGCTGCCCTGGAAACAGCATAACAGACCAGGGTTTTCTCCCCTAGAAATCCTAATTAGCAGGATGAGAACACTGAAGAAGTGCTCCAAGCAGGAAACATGGAAATTGGCCAAGGTGAGAGTACAATCCTTGAAGTACAAAGCCCAGGCCCAAGAAAATAAATAGTTGTTCCTTCTAAGAAAACAAACGAAATCAAAAAGTTGCAAAAGGAATAGCAGAGATTGCTTAATGTAATTAAACAAATTTGACAACAAATAAGGGTCCTAAAAATGGGGAAAAGCTCAAAAAGAACCCCTGGAGCAAAGCGTGCAGCCACCCAGGAAAAACCCCATAAGAATAAGACCAAAAGGACTCAAGTCAAACCCATTATTTAGGACCGCAGGGAACAACATGTGGCTGTTACAAATGCAGAAGCACAAACAAACAACACACCCGCCTGTGATAAGGAAGTCCAGGCAGAGGCATTCCTCTAGCATCATCACCAATCTGACAGTTCGTGAGAAGGAAACACAGACTATAAAAATTAGATGTTGCAATAAGGAGATCCAGGTATATCTCCAGCCCAAAAATGTCATGATGGATAATGACCCGAGGATAGTAAAACTGCAAAAAGATTTGGCATAAGCCCAACAAACGATAGAAAAACTCACAAAGGAAATTGTTCCTCAAGAGAAAGAACATCAATGCATCAGAGAGCGAGGCCTTCGATGGATGGTGAAGGACAAAGGAAAAAGTTAAAAAGGTAACCCATAGACTAGACACAATTATGAATCAAATGGATACCTTATGTTCTCTGTATACTGATGTTCTAGCATGTAGGGCACCCGCAAAAAACTATGCTTTGTTTTTTATGGAAAGATATTTACAATTGAAAATTAAGGTTGTCAAAGTACGGGTGCCTATAGAGATAAAAACCATTGATGATTTCAAAAACTGTTGTAAGCATTATGGGGTGAAAGTCCAGCAATTGTTATGTGAGTTTTATTTACATAATCTTGTATTAGATGGAGAAACAGAAAAGAACCCTAGCCCTTTTGTGGGTGATATCCAGCTTCAGGCATTTATCTCTTTCGCTGTTAACTAGATAAAGTGGCTTAAAGCCTACAATACCTTCCAGAGACAGGAGAATGGGTTAGATCTGTGGGTAAAGGGCGAACCTAGAAACCCATTGCACCTATGGAATAAACATAGGAGCTTACTGAGAATGAAGGGTGTGATCTAGACATTAGGACCTATTCACACATCAGTCATACGGAAAGGGGTAGAATACTTCCTAACCATCAAAGACCTTGCCATAGCAGTGCCAAATTCCAATACTAGACTTCTAATCAGAATATCCAAAATAGAGAGCCATTCAATTATGAGAATTTTAAGCTAGCTACTGACCGCTTGATTATCTATGGTGACCTCATCTTGAGAGAAGGCCCGTCTTGGTTAGGTTGTAGGTTCCGAAGTCCAATGATCTAGTATCCTGCACCAAGGTGTAGAGCCTTATATAAATTTCCTGAAGGTCAAACAAGGCATATTTCTGAAGTCTTAGATATAAATCATGGTTGTAAACCATTGACTGAAAATCCTTCTCTAGCCTATTCCCTAACTCCCTTGCATGTCAATTACAATGTTTTCATGAGGGCATGAAAAAGGGTAATCAGGGGGGTGTGTTGAGCATTAGAAAAGGTATGTAATTGCCACTTATTTTGTTGTCTTTTCCTTTAATTCATAACTTCTTTATATTCTAATATGGGCATATGATAAAGGATTATGACAGAATTAAAGAGATTTGTGATTAATGTAAAATGACTAATTATTGTCCTTTTCTATGCAGAAAGTGAAGAAAATGGAAAATCTCCATTTCAGAGGAAAATACAAGGCAAAACCAACTGTTGTCCCTTTGATAGGAAACCACATCCAGACGAGGAAATCAAGATCAGAGTGCATGGGCCACGAAAAGGAAGAAGAAACACAATATCAGTGCAAGAGGATGAAAAGATAACTGAAGATTAAATATATGGCAAATCCCTAAGGATCCTTTGATCCTGAGGGATCACTACCTCAAGGTTATCTATATTTTTGGTATTTCCACCTGGCTACTATAAAAATGGATAGCGCTACTAGCCCAAGGGGCAGATTATTGTTGATTTATAGAATTTGTTGTTGCAATCTGAAATTTCATCATCAACTCTCTTTAAAAGAGCGATCATTGTAACTATGTTTTTATGATTAATATATAAACTTAATTGTTGTTCTGTGATCTGATTCTGGAGTAACCACAACAGTGCGTCCCTGGTGGCTAAGGGCCTGACCCTAGTGGAGCACTTGCTTTGTGTACCATTATTTTCCGATTACAGTCGTGTGTGGTTTGATTTCCTTTACTTGCTTTATTCATTAATATTTTGTTCTTAAACATTTCATTGACTTGCTTTGTTATGTCGAATTAGTAATTGAATCGTAAGATTATTATTTGCAACTGAAAATGTTATGATGTTCATTCTAAAATAATATCGCATTGTCTAATTTGGATATTGTTGTTCCTTTACAGATTGACATTGTTGTTCATTTACAGATTGACAATGTTGTTCATTTATAGATTGATATTGTTGTTCATTTATAGATCGGCATTGTTGTTCATTTAGCTACGGTTTACTTATAGCTGTGATTGTTGTTCATTTGGATTACTATTCCATTATCATTGCAATTGTTGTTCTCTTATAACTCTTATAACTGTGGTTAATGCTTATTATGCCAAGATAAGATCATTGATTCAATCGTTCTTATTCGTTGTCTGTTTACATTTGATTAGTTCATTTATTAGTTAAAGGTTGTTGTTTAATTCCTTTCGGTTAAGATTGCTGCTTAATTCATTATTGTAGATTAAGCTTGATGTTCGATCTTTTCAATAGATTAGTTTATGTTCCTTTTTTGTTTATTGAATTTTCATTTCAAGTATTTGCTTTGTTGTGAACAGAAAGATCCACAACTGTAGCGAACATTGACTATTGCTGTCTAGTTCCCAGATTGGAGATCTTGCCTTTGATTGGTGTTCATTTGCATCAATTTACAAAGGAAAGAGTTATCATTACTGCATCCTTGACTGATGATTGTTGTAGCTTCTTGATTTAGTTTCAAAGAATTTCAGTTTGTTGCCATTACATTCAGAGTTGTTTCCAGCATTTATTTACTTTTGCAAAGCACTATACTACTATCATTACTCTTGAAAAAGTGGACGCCTCAGACTGAGTACACTCTTGTGATAAAAAATCATACCTAGATTGATAATTAATGTAGGGTAAATAGAGGTTAAATAGACCCTTTTTACTACTCAACACCAAGAACTAGTAAATCAACCCATAGCCTTCTAGGGCTCCAGAGCATTTGTTCCAAAAGTAGCTCCAGGGACTAGTAACTCAACCCACCAAGGGCTCCAAAGCGTGTGCCCCAACCAATGGCTCCAGGAAATAGTAACTCAACCCAACCTGTTGCAGGGCTTCCAGAGCATTTTCTCCAATCCACAACCATAAGGAACATGAGCACTAATAAGAAAAACAAGTGGAAAAATCACAACACCATGGCTATCCAAGAAATGGAAAGGCAAGGTTGAGACCACTATCAATCCAGGAAAATATGTAATGCCAATGACAACACTTGACCATGAAGCCACATTCATATACCATGCATCCAAAAATAGGCAAGAAAACACACATGCCACATATTATCTGCAAAGAAATCCAGTTGTAGTTGTTGATCCAACTATTTCCTTGCACTCCCTGCTTTCCTTTGCCTTCTTTCTCTGAATCCAAGTGAATGCTAGAGTGCTCCAAGCATGCTCCAAGAATGTTATAAGTGTGCAAGACTATGAGAGAACAAAACTAAACTAACAAAAGGTTGTGAACTAATCCTCGTAAGCCCTTTTATCATTGAGGCCTCTATTTTCTTCATTTTCCTTTAGTTTTTCTCTAGTTTCCTTAGCATGAAAATCTATGTCTCTTCACCTTCCTTTTCTCCTATTTTCCTTTATTTTCATAAATAAATTCCAATTATTGCCTCTTCACCTTTTCTAGTGCCTTTACCAATTTCCATAGCCATTAATTAATCACAAGTGATGCCCACTAAAGTGTTTTTCCCACCATTCAGCTTGGAATACGTGTCCCATGATCTTGATCTTATTTTATTTACATGGAAAATCAACCAGGGGTTATTACACTAACCCTATCAAATATGTGCTTCCTTGGTCTAACATTTCCTCAACCAACACTTTTTTCATTGCCTATGATTTATACCATTTCTCTACATGGCTTGAGCATTCTCTAGATCCTATTAGATCTGACATCTACTTTGCTCTGACATCTCATTGTTAGTTTCTTTGTTTGTGCATACGTTATGTCGCATTAGAGGGATTCTCTATAGGTTATTCCTCCATTACCTATAGTCTTGATCATTTCTTCTGTCATTTTTGCATAGTTGAAATCCCTCATGCCCTGATTCCATCTCCTTTGCATGCTCATCCTAGCTATGCATACCCATCATCTTTCTTGTTTGCATATTGGTACCTCTCACAACTTGACTTATGTAGTATGGCACTTTATCTCATAACTAGACCCTCATAACACCCCTCTAGTGTAAATTCATGGTAAAATAAAATTTCTACTCAATATCAATTTGCATCCAACTAAACGATGCATTATTTTCACTTGGTGGGAGCATATGAATTAGACCTTGGAACATGGTTACTACCTTACTCAAGGATATTGAGCGATGACATGTTGTATGGATAACATAAGTGAATGGGAGAGATGGTTGCAAGACTACCCTCCTAGCAAGGAACAAGTCATGGAGAAAAAAGGGAGAGTAATTTTTGGAAGAGGATCAAACCAACCCTTGCTAAGTTGTGATGATGTTTTACCCTGCTTGAACATTTCTAACTCAATAGAAATAAGAACTCAATGTGAAAGGTTGAATCACATTTTTTTCTGGGAGATAGAGTAATGTGGCTACAAGGAAGACCCCATGACCATAGTGGTCATGAAGCTCTCTAAGATCCTCATGGTTTTAATATTGGTGTTATGATTGAGATTGAATGTGTTTATTATAGAGCTCGTGAACGTATATAATAAATTATTTCCATCATCATATCATCACTAGGAGGATTCCCAGAGCAACTTACTATAGTGGCAGTTCTGACAAATGGGCCAGAGATAAGTGCAGATACATTGACAATATCCTTTGTTAAAAATATTCAACTACTATAAAATTCCACTTTTTACATCTCCCCTAATGGAGATAATTATTTCATTGAATTCCTCTTTTTGAGGGGATGAAAATCAACCTAAAGATCACTCAAATCAGATAAGGCAAAGTGTACTTATGAAGAAAATTCCACATGTGCACATTTGATAAGGTCGGACCTAAAGCAAAGTGGACCACCTTGAAAGGTTATAAATACAAGTTCCCTCTACCTCATTTCGACACAATGATGAGACACTCTTTTATCTTGTTTTTGGCTCGCATACGTCTGAGAGTCATCCACGGAGGATTAGGTTAAACCTGAGGTGAAATTGCAAGGTCTGAAGCTTGCATCTCTGATTTAGGGTTTTGGACCCCACTCACAGGCACAAAACAAGAAGGATTTGATTATAGTCACACGCAAAAAATCTCATATGTGTGACTGAATCCTTCTAGTCACACAGAAAACTCTCCATCCATGCGATTGGTGGTTTAGGGTTTCCGCAGTCCAGGTCTGAACCTAGTCACTCACATGCCAGGCTTAAGGGAGCGACTCGGAAAGATATAGTCACTCGCATGACACCTCCTCCATGCGACCAGGATCTAAAATATGAAATATCATTCTTCCGAAGATTTTGTTCGATGACCGCAAGGTTTGACAGTTGACTACAGACAATGACAGTTCATTACAGCCTTTAGAATTAGAGTTTTAGAGCATATACATTGTTGGGTTCATTTCATAGATGTTGTAGTTGTTTTTCTAGTTAGTTTCATAGATGAAGATATGGGTCATTGTAATCTCTTTTTCTGAATCATTTGATGGCAATCTAGGAAGAATAATTTCCAAGGGTTTTCCCCATAGTGGGTTTTTCCCTAGTCTCCGACCAATCCTGGTGTCTCTAAGTGTGAATGATTTTCTTCTATTGTTCCTTTATGTTCCACTGCATTGATGATGATGATATTTCTCTTTATACATAGTTGCATGTGTTTTTGAATTGATTCGGATTCACACAGGAACGCAACAAATTACATAAATAACCATAAATACAAAGATGCAGTAGAAATAACACTTCATTTCATTTATATCAAATACTTAAAGATGCTTACAAACAGAATGGAAATAAGACTAGCTCGAGCAATGGTAGCTTATGTCTGAGAAGAGATGTGGCAGCTACATGCCTATGAACTACGTTACAATGAGGCTCAAGGGCATTTTTATTATTGAACAATAAGAGCAAACCCTAAACAACCAAAACTCTAACCTGAGGAGATGTAACACCAAGAGTTTATGGGCCCCATTGGGGTTAGTTGGACAACCAACTTCCCAAGGTCGCGACTTTGTCATATTATCTCCATTTGACATGCATGATACCCTATTGGAAATATCTCTCCAAGGAATACAATGGAAAATATGATTTTACATAGAAAATCATTGGTACAATATTTCCAAAAAAACGTCATTTAGGGCCTCAAAACGGCTCTGGAAGTTTAGGACCTCAAAAACTACTAAAAACGGTAAATTGTGCTACAATTAAGGAAACTGAAAAACTAAAAGAAACAATAGTGGGGTTCCAAGTGGAATTGATGAGTGGCCACCAATATCCACCTAGATCATTTCTCCCCCCCTTAGGAAGCAATGGTCCCCATTACGTTGAGTTCCTCCATGAGATGGGGAAACTTCTGCTAAACTTGGTCCCTGGTGAAGGAGTTGGCCTGCTTTGACAACTCGATACGGTTGGATCTTCTGCTAGTGAGTGTGCTTTATCTTTGTGTCCATGATACGATTAGTTGTGGCTTATTCCATTTAATCTATATTTAAATCTATAGGTGTGAGTTGTTCTACAATGTCTGATGTGTCTAGCAATGGTGGGAAGTATGGTCGAAGGCGGTCCACATTGAACAATTGGTATAGGTCAAGGAATGGGGGAATGCTGAGCTCAAATGCATTGTCTCCCATAGCCTTGATAATGGTGTAAGGACCATATCAGAGTGGTTTGAGTTTCCAATAGGCTCCGATAAGGCATTAATTTTGCAAATGCAACCAGACTTTGTCGCTCACCTGAAACTTGTGTGGCACCTGATGTTGATCATGTCATTGTTTGTACTTGGTATTTGATTTCTCCAGAATGTTGTGGACCTACTGGAGAATATGTTGGATGTGCTCAATGAAGTTGTTTGCCTTATTGGTTTCAGACTAGACATGAGTCGAATTTTCCTGAGTAGCTACAAATGGCATGGCCACATCAATGGGACATAGTGGTTGGAATACCAAGTCCACCTAAAAAGGGTTGTGGCCAATCGAGCTGTGGAGAGTCTGATTATAGTTGTGTTGGACATAGGGGAGGTTCTCATCCCATGTGCGTGGATACTTTGAGTTGTACATGTGCATAATGTGTACAATCATCCTGTTGACAACCCCTGTTGGGCCATCAGTTTGGGGATGGAAAGCTGTGGACTTAGTGAGCTTAGTGTCCAACATTGACTAGAGACTGGACCAAAATGTACTGAGGGACCTGTTGTCCCAATCTGAGATGATAGATTGTGGGATCCCAAAGTGTACCCATACGCGTTCAAAGAAGAGTTTAGCAGTGCCTTTCGGTGTGATATTATTCTTGCAGGTAGCCATAATGGCCATCTTCGAGAATCTGTCGATGACCACAAAAACACAGTCGTTGCCATGCTTAGTAGAAGGAAGGCCCGACATGTAATCCATGGAGATGGATTCCCAAGGTTGACCTGGGGTAGGTAGAAAAGTATAGAGGCCTTGCTTCTTGATGGTTGGTTTGGCAATGGCACAGGAAGTGCAGGATCTAATGTACTTCCCGACATCATGTCGAAGATTCGGTGCCCAGCGGCTCGACTGTAGTGTGCTTCCCAAATCATCTTGGCATGCTCGCTTGAAGGAACACAAAGGTGTCCCAGGTGGCATAATAGGGCATCCTAGAGGTGAAAATCTGGAACTTGCTGACCCTCTGAGAGCATTTGGTATGTGTGGCCAAATTCTGGGTCGCTTTTGTAGAGAAGTGGCCAATCAGGTCTCATGCCCACAAGAGTTAAGCACAGTGCTTAACGCCATGATTGGTGGTCAGCTGAGGCAATCTGCAACATTATTAGTGTTTCCCTTCTTATACTTGATATTCAAATGGAACTGTTGCAAGTATGTGGACCACTTCTGATGGTGATAATTTTGCAACTTCCCTTGCATATATATGAACTACAGGGGTCGGTGGTCTATGTGGATGACCATTTCCTTCCCCAAAATGTAATGCTTCCATTGTCGGAAGACCTGCACAATGGCATACATCTCTTTTCATAAGTGGGATACTTTTGTACTGTGTTTGAAAGTGTCTCACTATGATATGACATTGGATGCCCCTGTTGAGTAAGGACTACCCCAATAGCATAGTTAGAGGCATCCATCTCAATCTCAAATGGTTGTTGCAAGTCTAGTAATGTGAGCACTAGTGCAGAGCAGAGGCGATGTTTCAACTATGTGAATTCCTTTTGTTGAGATTCAAACCAAAATAATTTTGCTTTCTCTCCTATCTTGGTGACTTGACTCAAGGGCCAAGTGATATGAGAGAATCCCAACATGAACCTGCGATAGAAATTGGCAAGACCCAGAAAGATGCGGAGCTTTGTCAGAGTGGTTGGAGTTGGCCAATCCCAAATGAATTAGATCTTGGTTCGATCCACATGCACCCCCCATTCATCAATAATGTATCCCAGATACTAAACCTAGGTCATGCCAAAAGTGAATTTCTCCAAATTGGCACATAGCTTGTGTTACCGCAGTGTTTGGAGAACCTGCCGAAAGTGGTGAAGGTGTTCTTCCCAACTCTCGTTGAATATCAGGATGTCATCCGCATATACCACTACAAATTAGTTGGTGAATGGCCACAAGATGTCATCCATCAGCCTCATGAAGGTTGTAGAAGAATTCGTCAACCCAAAAGGCATAACCAACCATTAAAATAGGCTCTCCTTAGCTTTGAAGGCAGTCTTCCACACATAGGAGGGTTCGATTGGTACCTGGTGATATCTTGATTTCAAGTCGATCTTGATGAAATATTTTTCCCCCTACAATTGGTCAAGAAGGTCATCATTCCATGGTATCAGGTACCTATTCCAAACAGTGTTCTTGTTAAGCACTCGATAGTCAATACAGAGTCTCCAAGTCCCATATTTCTTCTGTAACAACACGATCGGGCTCCCACGGGGCGATGAACTTGGATAGATGTGAATTTTTTTTAGTAAATCCTAAATCTTCCTCTTGATTTCATCGTTCTCCATAATGGAGCGCCGATAGATTGGTCCATTGGGCAGTGGTGCACCTAGGGTCAGATCGATGGAGTGCTTTACCTGACAATGCAGAGGCACCCCTGTGGAGGAGGTGAAGATGTCCTCGTACTCCTGACCTTGTCCATTTGTTGTTGTCATGCAGAGGGGCCCTGTCTCAAGGTCGTGGCCACCATCTTCTTCTTTCCTTGAGGTTGTATCATCAGGAAAACAAATGTCCCAGTTTTGGAAGTGAGCTTACTACATTGTTTTGCAGTAACCAAAGTGATGATGGTAGGCAGTGCTACCTCCAGTATGCTGTACAACTTATTTCCCAAAGTAAAAATAACATCTCAAGGCCTTGACTCATACACAACATGTCGCTTCCATAGGTATGGTTGGCCTAATAATACATCACAAACATCAAGGGGAGAAATGTCACATAATACATCATCCGTGAAGGGCTTGATGTTGTACGGAAGGTGACACTGCCAACTCACGTGAAGATCCCATCCTTGGTGAAGCCACCTGACGGTGTACGGTTGTGGATATGCTATGGTCACTAAGCCCAACCACTTTACAGCCTCTGTCGAAATGAGGCTCTTTTAGCTCTCGCTATCGACAATGAATTGTAGTGGCGAACCCTTTACTCACATCTGGGAGTAGAAGAGGTGCTCCTCCTCCTCTGGATCTTCGGGTTCCTCATTTTGGATCTTCATGGTGGAAATAGTGGCATTGGGCTCTGCATCGATAATCTGCTTCCCTTTGTCATTCCCCTTGTCGAGTTTTGACTACTAGTTGGAACATGCATTTGATTCCAAAGCCTTTATCTTAGCCACCAGTGACTGCTTAGCCAGACACTCACTTGTTCTATGAGTGAAGTTCTTATGGAACTCACACCACTTTCCCATGTCCTTCTTCGACTTTGTGGAATTGTTCTTTGCTTGCCACTTTGGCAGGTAGTCTTGGGCCGTCACGCATTGGCTTTGTCCTTTGTTCTGCGTTTGGGGGCACCTTTCCCTTTCTTCAGATTCACAAATCCAAAGTCTCGCTTCTTCTGTTTAAACTTTTGCTCAATCTTGACGGCATATTGGTATGCCGTGCTGAGTGAAGAGATGTCTAGGAGTTCCATCTCATCCTAGATATACCCATGCAGGCAGCCGTGATACTTGAGAACCAAATGCTTCTCAGAATCCTTGATACCCAACTTCATGCGAAGGGTATGAAAAACATTGGTAAACTCTACCACATCATGGTCTCTTCCCTGTCATAGAGTTGTCCACTTTATGTATTTATCCTCATAGCTCCAGACAGGGTAGTACTTCTCCTTGATGGCATCCTGGAATGAGTTCCAAGTGGGTGCGGTTGAAAATAGTGAGTTTGTACTTTCATCCTTCCGCTCACAATAGGTTTCCCACTAGTCCTTGACGTGGGGGGCTGCTTTGAGAAGTGCAAAAGTGATATTTTCCTAGCAGGAAAAATCATGAACAGAAAAATATCCTTCTAGTAGATTTAACCATTTATCTACATTGTCTACATCTATCTGACCCTCAAATATGGGAATTTCAAAGTTAACTTGTACCTTAAAGGGTGTGGCACTTCTAGAGTAGCTATTGAAAGTAGATGTGTCACCCTTGGGTAGCCACTGAAGGATCTGGGCAAAGTTGTCCATCATCGCGTTCTTTGTCACTCGAGGGATTCTTCGAGCAAGATTTTGATAGGATCTCCTATGCCCTCATCTTTCTTTTCAACCACCATGGGAGGTCGTCGGTATTTGGGAGGCTAGTCTTGCAAAGGTTCGACCATTTCAAGCCCTAACTCCTTATATCCTAACCTTGTTGGGGACATGCAAAGAAGAACAGAGAAAGAGCAGACCACTCTGATACCACTGATCTGGATTTAAATAGGAACACAACAAATTATAGATATAACCATAAATACAAATATGCAGTAGAAATAACACTTCATTTCATTAATATCAAATACTAAAATATGCTTACAAACAGAATGGAAATAAGACTAGCTCAGGCAATGGTAGCTTATCTCTAAGAAGAGATGTGGCCGCTACATGCCTTTGAATTGCGTTACAATGAGGCTCAAGGGCATTTTTATTATTGAACAATAAGATCAAACCCTAACCTGAGGAGATGTAACACCAAGATTTTATGAGCCCCATTGGGGTTACTTGGATAACCAACTTCCCAGGGTCGCAACTTGGTCATATTATCTCCGTTTGAGGTGCATGATACCTCATTGGAAAGATCTCTCTAAGGACTACGATAGAAAATATTATATAAGAAAAAAAATTGTTGGTACAAGATTTCCAAATTAGCTTTATTTAGGGCCTCAAAACGACTTCGTAAGTTTAAGACCCAAAAAATTGCTAAAAATAGTAAACTATGCTACAATTAAGGAAACTGAAAAACTGAAAGAAACAATGGTGGGGGTCCAAGTAGAATTGGTGGGTGGCTACCAATATCCACCTAGATCATGAATAGCAATGTAAATCTGAATAATGTTATGATGTTCTGTGTGAAATTAATGTGTTAATGAAGAAATGAAATTATCAAAGCAAATAACAATATAGCCCTAATAAAATTATCATGGTATCAGAGTTAGGCTGAAGAAAAGTCATGGAGATTAACCCCATGGAGACACCTTTAATGGAAGCAAGAGAAGATGAAGGAGATCTAAAATAATTCTAGTGTTTAAAGATAACCTTAGGCAATTTGTGTATTAGGGTTTTATGGATATTATGAGGTTAGAGTTTGAGAGAAACCTTGGTTTATGGAAAAGATATGAAATATGAAATATAGCATGGTCAATGTGAAGATTATCAAGCACTTGTGACATATTTGATGAAGCCTTAGATGGGATAGTCTCTAGTAGACCTGGTTGTTGATAAATTTGGTTGAAATATTGAAGGTTAAATTGTTATATGGACAATGGACATTGATGGCTCTTTAAGGTTGGTTCAAGAGGGAGAGGATCACCTCTCATTGAAGATAAGTATTTCATGACTTATGATGCTCCTTTATGTCTTTACTTTTGTCTAGACTTATGGATCTGGCTATTGTTTTTATCATTACTTATATTTCCTGCATGTATATTTGAGATTGATGTCATGATGTCATAGTTGATGCTAACATATATGACCATGATGAATATGTAGATATAGTCTAACTTTATGATCTAACAGATATACTAATGCATAACAATATTATAGACAGGTAGATGGCATGAATGAAGCTAACTGAAGTGGATTTCCATTCAGAGGGAGAACCTCTCCATAAGATCCCTTCTCCTATTATCATTATATACTCTTTACTGATAAAGTATGATTTATTGGCATGAAGAAGACAAACATCTAACATTTTTTTATCTAAAACAAAGTTCTAATCTAAGGAGAGAGAGTTTTCCCTTGCTCTAAGCCTTAGTTGCATAGAAGCAGGTTCACAAGTGCGACTGTAGCCTCTCAAATGCATGGAAGTGAGGTCAAGGGTGTGACTGGAGTCTCCCAACTGCTCATAAAGAAGGCCTATGGGTGCGACTATCCCCACTGGACACATAAATGAAGTTTTGTGAATAAGATCACATGTTCACCTGAAGGATGTCAATCCTATAGATGTGGAGCAAATAACATAAAGATTTGTGGGAAGTAAAGTTTGAATGTTTACTATAATATGAAGATATATATTGAACTTGTGTTTGCAAGTGATTGGGACATGCATATACATATGTCATTATGTTTAAATTTTTTGCTGCGAGCATTTGATATGATTTCGTTGATTGATATAGATGAGAAGTGTTTGGAGTTTTGACATGATGCTTGATAATGACTTAGAACTTAGACTTGATATGTTATAGACTGTAGATCTCTCTATGATAGAAAATTTGGGATTTGATGACTGATGATTTGCCTTAATGAGAATGATATATGAACTTCCAATTACTAATATTGGTATTCGATAATGGCTATGTATTGGCCTCCTCGTTCTTAGCACATTGGTTGAAGTATTCACAGCTGTGATTCAGTATGAAGCTATCTCCATGAATGGATGGAACTTGCATGACTTATCCTTGGTGTATGATTTTGCATCTAGTGACTTGTATTATGATCATGAGGATGAATTGATGAAATTTGGGCTGACATTGCTTATGAAAAATTGTTGGCATGATAATAGATGAAGTCATGACTTGATGAGATCTCTACCTGTCACCTGGTTTAAAGACACTGATATTGGTTTTGATCTGGCATCTAAACTTTGATAAGCTGACTTAGTTGATTTGGTTTCACAATATTGATTTATGTAAGGCTAAGAATATTACTTTGGTGAAGTGTTATGTTTGCAAAAATATTTTTATAAAGTAAGCTCCTCGATCTAGATATGTCTGTATTGATAGTTATTTGGTGAAGCCAAGATGATGTGTTGATCCAAACCTCTACTTCAAAAGTGTTCCAAGGTACGACCTTGATTTTGAACTTGGTTTTATATACTGATGACATGAAATTATCCTATGATAATCTAAGTAAGAGGGAGATGGCTTTTGAAGCTCGAAATACTGAATCATGGCATGATGAATCGATTTCTAAATTTGGGAAAGGAAAATCTATATTGCGAAGCTATTGAAGAAATGAAAAGTGGAAATGAAAATCCTTGGACACTCTGATTGAATTTCAATAAGTTGTGAAGAGCTATTGTTGAACTTGACTTGGCAATCGGCAGTTGATTGAAGCATTGATTATTATGAAACTAGATCACAAAAAGATAGAAAGGATAGATCAACGCTTCAGAAATCAGCCTCTTCGAGGGGGGAACCTCCTTTGCATTACACAAATGAATAATTATTGGATGATACAAATGACTAAACCTCCTTTCTATATATAGGATTCTAAGGGGTCATATTATAATCAAAGCCGACATAACAATAATAATATAAGAGCACAACAATAACAATAGTGGACTTATATTGGGCACACTGATAATAATATGGGGACAATAGGGGCACAATAATAACAATGAGGGCTACAATGATAATAGTAATGGGGGAATCACTAGTATTATAGGGACATAACATGCCCCTCTCCTTCAAAAAAGTGTTGTCCTCAATGCTTGAGTAGTTTTGGGTGCTTCTATATAAAATTCTCATCCTCCCATGTGGAATCTTCAATGGGTAAGTTCTTCCACTTGATGAGATACTCTGAAATTGATCGATTTCGTAGTTGTCGAGTTCTTGTCTCTATGACTTCTTTAGGTTCCAATATGATTTTTCCTTCCTCCTCAAGCTCTAGAAATATTGTTTGAATAGGGAGCTTGTCACTGATAACCTTCTTTAAACATGAAACATGGAAAACTGGGTGCACTCAGGAAGCTGCATGAAGCTCCAATTTGTATGCTATAGTACCAATATTTTGTAATGCCTTGTATGGGCCATAATACTTTGGTGATAAATTATTATCCTTCTTAGCTTGCTTGAGGGACATTTGTTTATATAGTTGTAGCTATAGGAATACCCAGTCACCTGCATCAAAAATTCTTTTGCTGCAATGTTGATCTGCCTATTGTTTCATTTTTTTCTACGCCAAAGTGAGGTTATCCTTTGAAAGTTGGAGAAATTTTTGTTAATTCTTGATGTGATATTCCACTGCTTGAACCTTAAAATTTTCTCTTAAATATGATGTGATGGATGGTGGATGATATCCATAAAGTGCCATAAATGGGGTCATTTTTGTTGTAGTATGGAAGGAAGTGCTATACCACCATTCAGCTAGAGGCAACCATTTGACCCATTGTGTCTGTTTATCAGAGACAAAGCAATGAAGATATCCTTCCAAACATTTGTTTACTATCTCAGTTTTCCCATCAGATTGAGGATGATAAGGTTTGAGGCTCATTCGCGAAGGATCATGTTTGCCCTAAGGTGGAATTATCGGTTCTGAAGCTCGCATATATGATTTAGGGTTTTAGACCCCAATCGCAAACACAAAACAATAAGGATTCAACTGTAGTCTCACGTACAAAATCTCATCCATGCGCCTGGAGCCTTCCAGTCACACAGATAACTCTCCATCCATGCGACTGGGGTTTAGGGTTTTCGTAGTCCATATTTGACCGCAGTCCTCACATGCCAAGATTAAGGGAGCAACTGGGAAAGCTATAGTCATTCGCATGCCACCTCCTCCATGCGACCAGGATCTCAAAGATAAAATCTCAGTCTTATGAATATTTCACTCAGTGATGGTAGGATTCAGTAATGACTACAGATAGTGACAGTTCATTACAACCTTCATAATTAGAGTTTTTGAGCATATACATTGTTGGGTTGATTTCATGGATGTTGTAGTTGTTTTGCTGGTTAGTTGCATAAATGAAAATATGAATCATTGTACTCTTTTTTGCTGAATTATTTGATGATAATCTAAGAAGAATAATTTGCAAGGGTTTTCCCCATAGTAGGTTTTGCTCTGGTCTCTGACCAATCCTAGAGTCTCTATGTGTGAATGCTTTTCTTCTATTGTTCCTTTATTTTCTGTTGCATTGATCATGATGATATTGTTATTTCTAGATAGTTGCATATGTTGCTGAATATATATATATATATATAGATATATATATATAAAATGTTATGATGTTATGGGGTGAAATTAATGTGTTAATGAAGAAATGCAATTATCAAAGCAAAGAACAATATAGCCTAAGAAAATTAACATCCTTCTCAAAAGTTATTCAAACTAATCTAAATACTTTGTTTAAGGTGGGATTTGTCAAAGATGTTTCAAAATTCCCTCATACAACATCAAACAAACTAATAAGAAGAGGTTTACAAGATCTATGTGACTTCCTCACATCACTATGAGTAGGGTGGTTTATTGTGGGGCCATCATAAGCGATTTCATGAGTTCAAATAATTGACCAATGGTGAGGGTATATTTTATGAGTTCCACTTTATATGGACCCTTATGGATGTTCAACAATTACTTTATTATATATAGCCCTAGTGAAGTTCATGCTAATCTAAGATATTTCAAGGTGATTAATGATGCTTGTTTACTAGTGGCTTTTCTTGAAGGGAAGTCTATACATTCATTCTGGTGATTGCAAAAAGTTTTGAAAGAAGTACATATACCATCTTGGTTACAACTAGCATCTGCCTTGATATCATTTCCCTTCACATTTATAAGGCATAGTTTCATGACTATGACAGAGTGCAATCTGTGGCAGTTATATGTTTGTGTATGTGTCATGTGCTTTGATTGGGTATCTTGGTGCATGTTGTATATGTATGCTTCTAATTAACTTGGCAGTGACTTTATTTTCTTTAGTTGTTGTAGAGAGTATAAGTCATATTTTGGGTTAGACTTATGCAATATTGTTGTCTTGTGTACTTTCTCTTGACATTGTCTAGTTTATTCTTTTATCTAATATATAGGTTGGGAGTATATTCATATATTTCCTATGTTTATCAACTTGCTAACTTTGAGAATAGGCCTTGGCTACATATTTGACATGGTACTAAGTTGATCAAAAATCACTGAGGGTTTTAGATTGGATTAAGTTCATATCCAATCCACTCCTTCCCAAAATTGTGTCTTGGCATATGATCTTTGTGGTTGATTGTATTTTATTGATGTCATTTTGAAGTACACAAGCTAACAAAGGTTTCAGGATATCTGTTAAGAAATTTACCCAAGAACATAAATTAATTACGCAGAATTATTGAGAGAAGCAAATATAAAAATAACCAGCAGCAACCATAAACACATAAACACACATGTTTATCTGGGAAAACCCCAAATCCGGGGAAAAACCCAATCATAATTAAATTTCATTATCCTTGGCCAAAACCCTAGCCAATACGGCCAAGTGAGCCTTCACCGCTCACCTCCAGGCCCTTGCATTACAATGAAGTCCTTCCAGCCTTTTATAGGCTCCATTACATATAATACCATGGGCAAAATACCATGGGTGCACAATAACATGTGCCCCAAAACCATCACTATTTAACCTAGTCAACTTTTGACTCCCGAGTCAAGTTTACCTAACAATTCCCCCCTTAAATTTGACTTGGGGTTCCTTGACTAACTCTAGCCAAACCTGCTAAGTGAGACAATCTCGCTCACTCTAGCTCTTACCCCCCTTAGAGTTTTTACCGGGGTATTGTTATCCCGACATCCCCCCTATCACCTAGGTCTAACCCAAACTTTTCCGGTGATCACCGAGGGGTACACATGCTTTACCAAGTCTTACAGTATTATGCCCATTTACATGTAATAATTTTGACTTCATTAATTTTTATTTTTATTTTTGTTTACTGCTACTGTGATTTTAATCCATCCTCTCTCAACAGGTGACGGGTTCAATTCTTGATCCCATCGGATTTCTCGTTTTCATGCTTGCTGAATTCATTTTTCGTGATTGCTTCCTTGATCTGGCATTTCAACTCCTGCAATGCTTTCCTCTCTGATTCCTTCAAATCAGAAACGAAGTTGCTCTACTCCCTGAATGAAGTCAGCCATGGCTCTGTTACAAGACTACTCTCTGCAACACCATTTCCATTGGGCTAAAATAAATCCTTCACTGAAGGCGTACATTCGAAGCCCAAACCCTCAACCATGGCTCTGATACCAATTGTTAAGAAATTTACCCAAGAACATAAATTAATTACGCAGAATTATTGAGAGAAGCAAATATAAAAATAACCAGCAGCAACCAAATTCTTGATCCCATCGGATTTCTCGTTTTCATGCTCGCTGAATTCATTTTTCGTGATTGCTTCCTTGATCTGGCATTTCAACTCCTGCAATGCTTTCCTCTCTGATTCCTTCAAATCAGAAACGATGTTGCTCTACTCCCTGAATGAAGTCAGCCATGGCTCTGTTACAGGACTGCTCTCTGCAACACCATTTCCATTGGGCTAAAATAAATCCTTCACTGAAGGCGTACATTCGAAGCCCAAACCCTCAACCATGGCTCTGATACCAATTGTTAAGAAATTTACCCAAGAACATAAATTAATTACGCAGAATTATTGAGAGAAGCAAATATAAAAATAACCAGCAGCAACCATAAACACATAAACGCACATGTTTATATGGGAAAACTCCAAATCTGGGGAAAAACCCAATCGTAATGAAATTTCATTATCCTTGGCCAAAACCCTGGCCAATCCGGCCAAGTGAGCCTTCACCGCTCACCTCCAAGCCATACTTTACAATGAAGTCCTTCCAGCCTTTTATAGGCTCCATTCATATAATACCACGAGCAGAATACCATGGGTGCACAATACCATGTGCCCCAAAACCATCACTGTTTAACCTCCTTTGACTCTATCCCCAGTCAAGTTTACTTAACAAAATGGATCACATGTTGAGATTAAAGCTATTGAGGATTACAAGTTCTTAAATTCTTCCTATGTTCTGGTTTTGCAACAGCTCAAGTCCGCTAATTTGCAAAGGTTTTACTTCGAGAATAACCTACATATGCCTTTGGTGAGCAAGGTAAGGATGTTGAAGAGGGGTTTTCTGTGATTCTTCCAAATGCTACTATCACTACGAGTTTGGAATTAGTTTTATTTAAAACTGTTAAGAGCCTTTCAAATTTGTAGCTGATGAAGGACAAGTCATTGCTGGTCTTGATAAGGCAGTGAAAACCATGAAGACAGGGGATATTGCCCTGATTACAATAGGACCTGGATATGGTTTTGGAAATATTGAAACCCAGAGAGATCTGGCTGTAATTCCACCAAATTCAACTGAAATTCTCTGTTCAAGGTTGGAAAGTACCAATGAGCTGCAAAGAAATATGAAAAGGCAAATTGAGGATCTAAAGATGCAGTTAAGCCAACAGAAAAAATCTCCTTAAGGAAGTCACATAGCAAGTAAAGTTATGTTCCAAATTTTGAAATTCTGATGGTTTTCCTTATTGCATTTTTTTTCTTGGAGAATCATATATCCCCACTCAGTTCTGAAAAGCTTTAGAGCAGTTGAAAGAATGTTTAAATAGTAAAAGGCTCAAAATGGCAGAATTTTGGTTGAAACTGTGTTTTTTGGAATAACACAGCAGTTTCGTAGCGCACTACAAAATTGCTGAAGGTGATGACTAGAGCTCAGCAGTTTCATAGTGTGCTACGAAACTGCTGAAGCTTTATAATCCAATCTCAGTCAACCAGTTTGAAATACAAGTGGGAATTTTGAAAGGGGAATATCTAACAGGGATCATCTGAAGCAATCAACCTTAAACAAGGTCAAGACAGGTGGAGGAAACATGTATTCGAATCCAAACTCCAAACTTTCTGTCATAAAGTGAACATATTTAATACAGTCCAAAATATGTCAGACAACATGAAAGAGCTTTTACCTTCACACATAAAATAGGTTGACAACACATCAAGCAGGTGGCATTCTAATATATTTTGGTATAATCAAAGAAGAAGGACATGGTTCATTAGTTCGAATATCTTTGAGGAAAACAAAAGGCAGATAAACAGGGATAGTTTCCTGCTTTTCAGGAGCCAGGAAGAAGATGTGACATTAAAGACCAGCAAGCAGCTTCAAACACCCACTACAACTAAACTAAAAGAGACCACTTGTCAAAGAACGAGAATTGATTGTAATAAATGCTATGTTCAGCATGATGTAGAATTAGAATCCTAATTGTCTTAGGTCTCTTAAACTGCTAGTTAGCAGTCAATTGTATTTATTAGTTAGTTTTAAAAGTTGAATAGGTGTCATAGGAAGTAGAATTCGAATTCCCCTCATGTTGGAGGAGGAATCTCAGCCTTGTAAAAGAATTATATAAATAGGAGAAAGGCAAGGTACATAGGGTTGGAAAATTTATTGACAAAACTCTAATATTTGGCTTATGTAATACTCTGTTTTGGTAATACAAGTTTGGCTTTGCTTCTCAGGACTCATGAGGGATTTGATGTTCAAAATGTGTGGTATTGTTCTTTTCCTAATATATGCAATGGTATGAATGTGTAATCACTTAGAATTCACTTATAGTGCCCTAATTTCTTGTATACATTCATAGACTGTGTGGTTCCATATGTTCTTGGTATGTTCTGAATGTGTTGAATGTTGAATGCCCTGACTTCTATGTAAGGTTAATACCATTGTTATACTGAAATGATGTTGACTCCGTAAGCCCAATGGGTAGTTGCTAAATGTGTTTCCACCATTCATATTGTTTACATTCGTTTCACAAGAGTTAACCATCTTAACTATAATAAAAAAACATTAATCCTTTGAGAGAGCCCTCTCTGGTTGGGGAGGCTAAGCCTCAGCCTAAGGTAGGTCTGAAATAGTTACTTGAAGTCTTCCTCGTCTACAACCTTCCAGGGTCAGATTTTGAGATAATAGGACCAAAAATAAGATAATCTCTATTGAGAAGCCTGTGCAATCTGGTGGAATCAGGTTCGAATACCATAAAATATATAAATAGGAAAACAAACATCTCCATGATGCAAGCCAACCACAATGGTGGGGCTCTAGTTTGGTGAGAAAAATTTTATATAGGGTGGAATTGCTCAAAATATTCGCTGAGATGGACAATAACATTTCTGATCATTTTCAATCTCTTGTTGGTTGTAGGCTTGATGCCTCTTATTTTCCAATCAAATAATTGTTTCAAATCTTGGTCTAGTAAAATGATGACAATGTGTTTAGTTCTTACCTAGCTTGAAAGTTTTTACATAAATCCAAATGGAAATGAGTTTGAAATCTTATGTTTTTGGGTCATCTTGGTAGGAAAATGGCTAGGAAAAGGTGAGAATTGGCTCAACTGATGTAATAGAAAGTGTGAAGATATTTGTGTTTTTCTCTTGAAGTTTCTTTCAGAAACACAACATTAGGTCAAGGGCTACATTGTACAATATGGGATTTTTTTATCTTCTATGCTAGGGTTGAGAGGTAGTTATTATGTTCAATCTCCGAAGATTTGCATCTAGCATCATCCCATTTAAAACTTTGTATCCATTATGAAGATGAAACTTGCTTTGGAAATTTATTTTCCCAATTAATTGTGGCATGGGGGCTGTGGGAGTATCAATCTTCCATTTGATGAAGAGAATTTACAAATCCAAGAAGGTTGAATGTATTTTGGTGGCACGCATGGTGTGAGGTTGAATGCCTCTTGCATTGGTGGAAGCTTCACAATATGAGGCATTTTTTTCTTGACCTCTGATTGCTTGGTGGCATACATCAGGCAAAAACAGGATCCCTTGAATTCTATAATCACCACAGCTGCCATTGGTGGGTTTCTCCAAATTCGGTAGGGACCCAGGCTACCACCAGGTCTGCTATATTTTGTGGAGTTTTGCTTTCTTTGATAGAGGGTGTCAGAATTATTTTGATTAATATTTTGAGCATGCAACAACAATTTCTATTGATGGTTGAAGATGTGCCTAATATGCAGGGTTCTATTCCAAGGTTTCAAGGCTATGGACCCATGTTTTCCAATAATGGGGGTCCTGGGGTTGAGCCAACTCAAGCCATGGGAGAGTAGCTCTAGGTTTGGAGGATTTAAAGGGAATTTTGAGGGAAATAAAGAAGAATCACAACATAGTAGTGGTGGTGGCAAGGTTGAGGCTTTGGATATTTTTTATTAGCCCAACATTCCAACGCCTAATTCTGATTTCAAGTGAATCGGGGGATATTGGTCTGTGTCAACCAAAGAATGTTGACACAACCTGAGGTCTTCACCGACCGTCGTGGTACATTTCTACACAATGGGAATAAATGATCTGAAGTTGACCATGTGAGAAATCGTTTGATTACCAATCCTTGATGTATACTATTAACAAATGTAAGACTACTCACCGATAATGATAATGAGAGTCAAGGTACCCAGTACAATCTAACAAGTGAAAATAGATGAGTTGAAGTTGAAGTTGAACACTTGTAAGAATCTATCAATCAGGAGACAATGATGGTTTCCCACTGTTGATAGAAAAGGATCTGCCACTGATGACTACAAACCCCAAGGTACTACCAAATGGACTCTAGATCTTTGGCCCAGAGAAATGAGTCATAGTTGATAGGGAAAGATTCGCTAGAAGGAAGGCATTAAGGCATCCTTCATCCATCTAGTGCGAGTGTAACTTGTAGGCCAATAATTTTGAAGGAATCAGACGAAAAAAGATGTAGTAACCCCACTGAAGCACATTTCCGGCATACACAAGTTTTAGCTAGCGCACGATAGAAACCCTCTGAACCAACCAATAATGAAAGTTGACACAGAGGTGAGAAATTCACCAATAGGGTCAAATGGAAACCAAGGCACTACACAAATCCCAATGTGTGATAATGAAAGTTGATGTCGAACACAAGGGAAACCACTCAGTCATAGACCCGTGATACTAATCGATGCTAAGCACAAGATGACCTATCAATAATGAAAATAGGGCTAGGGTGCGGCTCTAGGCCTGTCCTTCGAGCAAGATGTCATCGTCGATAAGGACAAGACCTTCTAGCAAGAAGTCAATGGAGACCTTCTCAAACCGACACGAGTAAAGGACCAATATAACTAATGTGATGATAGACAAGACACTGACAACCAAGGATGGCTGACTGAAAAATAGGTCAAGAGACAATGGCAGAGAGGCCAACACAGGCTTACTTTCCTTGAACAAAAGCACAACTCAATGATGACCATGTGGCAGCATATGATGAGTCTGTATAAGTTTTCCATGCAGGAGGCATGAACGAACTCTCTATATGATTGGAAGAGGTAACCAATTGGAGGAGAACTGACTCAATAACAAGGTTAAGGCATACCCAAGTCAAGCTAAATCCCACCCAAATGGAGGAGATGCTTTGTTTGAGTGCTTTGTTCAAGGGCGACACGACTAACTCTAGCTGCCAACAATAAATGGAAATGTTGTCCCATTCCCGCTCTTTTTGGAATATGTAATTTTTTGTCTTCTTATTTAAGGTAGAAAAAGAATAAAAGAATGCTATATTACAGTGGAAAGAACAAGTGTCAGTGAAACAGATGATCTAGTTCATGGGATGGGAACATTGCTATGCTTAATGTAGGGAGGCGAAGCTAGTCAAGGACACTCAAAGGGATGTTCCTTCCATGGGTCTGAGGGTGTGTCAAGTTACAGAAGCTAAGGGATTGCAAGTTTGATTTTTGCAGAAGACATGGTCAAAAAGTGGCTTAAACACGAGTCCAAGTGAAGCCAGCTCAAGGCAAAAAGGTGCAAATGGTTAAAATGCAATGTAGTAGTATAACTCAACACAAAGGAGCCTCTAGGGTATAAGGCCATAACAAAGCAAAGAAGCAAAGAGGAATGAGTCTTCAACGCAAAAGTCATGGCGGGACTAGAGAGGACTCTCGAGCCTACTCAATGAAGCAGCATGGGCAACCAATGTCAGTGAGATGCTAACTATGATGCCCATGAAAATGATGGCTCTACCATCGTGTCATGATTTAAAAAGCCAGCGAGTGAAGATGGTTTACGAACCATAACATGATGGGATCGACCCTATGGAAAGTGTATCAACAAACTGAGGCTAGTATGCAAAATGTAACGGAAAAATGGCTTCCCTAACATATATTCCAGTGAGTAAATGATACTTGCCATAACGGGTCAACAGTCATGGAACCGACGTGAAATCTCTGAAAAATCACCCAAAATGTCTTGAAAAAACAATCTATTCCTGACAATCCATGCTCACAAGTTAAAAGATTCATGAGACAAAACAAAATCAAGTTTTGAAAAAATTTGACATTTTCAAATCTTATAAAAGGATCTTTTGACTCACCATTGTTACCATTTGCGTTGAGAGTAAAAGATGTGGAGAAAAAGAAGCAATCTTGCCCCCCAAAGAATTCGACTTGGCTCAAAATCACTAGTTAACCCCCAAATCTTGCTTGCATCAATTTGTGATTGTTTTTAGAAATTTTAATTGAGGTTTCACCATTGGAAATTATGTTAAAAATCTCAACATGGCATATACGCAAGTTGGTTATGAGAAACCCACGTATACACAGGCCCTACGTGCGGCTGTGTATGAAATGGACTCGCGTATACGCAGTTTAAAATTAAAACATAAAAATCTAACAGTTAAACTTGATTTTCTTTCAGGATGACAATCACTAGGAGGGAAAGGGAGCATGATACTGTTGATGATGAGATTATGAATGATCAACAGGCCTTGGATGCATTGAGAGGATGTGGTTTATTAAAAATTTTCAAAATGCCAAATATGAAGGCAAACACCCACTTGCTTGAAATGTTAATCCTCTATTGGAGTATCGAAGATAATGCATTTATTATTGATCAAATTCCTTTAAGGATAGAGATTGAATATATTTACTTTAGCACTGGTCTCTCTCAGAGAGGAGAAGTTGTACATTCAACAGGGTGATCACAAGGTAGTCTTTCAGTGGAAGACTATGTGCATATATACTACCTGGGGCATCCGGAGAAGATTGGAAGCCAAATTCCAATCAAACATGTATAGAGTTTGTCCTTGAGGATTATATTGTTCACCATAGCTAGGGTAAACATATTAGCCTCATTGCACCAAGCATCAAGACTATCCATGAGCCTGGTCATAGATTGTCTCACTACTGTGTTTGACGGTCTACACCTCTTTTGACCAACATGAAGAGTATTCTATCCTCCATTCAGAAAGGACAGACCAAGAAATTTGGATATGGGACCATTTTGTGCTCCTTCTTCTTCGAGAAGGTTCCAGGTTTATGTTCCAGAGTATCAGTTCCTATCAGTAGCCCCCGAGATCCTCAGATGGGTAGGTGGGTCAACCTGATGAAATGCCTTGGAGGCAGAGACGTACCGAGGACTACTTTTGATGATGATTTCTTCTCCTGGTGGGGGAAAGAAGTCATCATTGTGGAAGACTATCCCTATGCTGGCATGGATTTTAGGGGAGATCCAGATCTGGTGTTACCCCCAGATGCAACATGGGGAGAGATAGGTAACCATTTTTTAAAGCTTTGTCAATTTTTATGATTTTTTATGTTTTTCAAATATGAAAATGAACTTAAAGATATTTTTGATGGGATAAAATGATTGATATAATGATCATGTTCCAGATGTGGGTTTGGTACAACCAGACGAATATCCACGGCATAGGCATCGCGGAAGAGGTGCCGAAGAGACGGCTGCAGAGATTGAGAGAGTCTTATATGCAGTCTATCGAAACTTGGTGAGATTGACTCACTGGGTATCGATGGCAGCTGTAGAATATCTACCAGAGGATATGCAGCACTGCATGATAGGAGCACCATGCAACTGGGTTCGCCTTTTCTGATGTGTGGCCAAAGCAGTGGTCACCTACTTAGCCGCTCATCCTGAGTTGGGTCATTAGATGTATTGGACATGATTATGGGCATTTTAGTCCTAATTTTGTATATTATTTTTGAAACACTTCATGTACACACGGGCGATTTTATGATA
>APFE030105248.1:1706-26938 GCA_000404065.3 Pinus taeda | reverse complement strand
GCGATTTTATGATATATATATATATATATATATATATAGTTCCATAGTTTTAATATTTGATTTTATCTTAATGAATGAATGATATGCCAATCTAAAGCTTGATTAGTGATATAATCTGCTACTGAATTATCATATCATGGAATGTATAAATAATTAATATAAACAAATAATCTTTGCAACACCCTCACTCTCAAATATTGGCGATATAAATAAGGATCCCAAACCTGATAAATGTTATTCAATTATGACACTACTAGTTGTGAATCAAGATAGACTACCAACGAATCGAATCCATAAGAAATAGCTTCGTATAGTAAATTAATGACGGCATATACTCGGCCATATTATTTGACACAGGACCCATACATACTCCCCTTGATACCATGAACTGAACAGTTGGATAATATATCACCCAAGTTGTGGAAGCAAGGTTCTGAGTGTGCTGACTAGCACCATTGGCGAATCTGAAATAGACCAAGTCATCCATCAACACCTGCCAAATTAGATCAAAAAAGTGTCGATATCACAAAAACTCCCGATAAGATATGTAAAAAAATACAAAGTATACAAATAAGCCATTGCTTGGTCGTAACCTAGGCAAAGTACTTCTTGAGGTAGAGCCCATTTCAGGGCTCCACCAACTTGTTCCCTTCAAAATCGACTAATTCATAAGCCCATTTTCCTAAAACTCATTAACTATAAAAGGACCATACCACATAGACTTGAATTTTCCTGATCCCAAGGCCTCTTTATCTTGGTCATAGACCAGGACAAGATCTCCTTCAGAAAAGACTCGAGGACAGATAACTTTATTGTACTGAGTTTTAACCCATTTCTTATGCGCCTCATTGATTGTGGCAGCATCTCGATGCTGCTCATCAAGATGTTCCAAAAGAATGAGGTGCTCTTCGAGACTAGAGGTATCTGGAAGGAGCTCAATAGCTAGCTTGAGAGATGGAATTTTGAATTCAACAGGAAAGATAGATTTCAGCACATAAAATAACTAAAAATGTGTAAAACTAGTGGCAGTGTTTACCAAGGTTCAGTGCACCCAGAGAGCCGGATACAAAATCAGATGCCAATTCAAGTGATTTTTATCAATTGTCCTTTGCAATATTGTCTTAAGGGACCTATTCACGGCTTCTACTTGGCCATTGGCCTGAGGATAATATGGAGATGAATATTCCTGCCAAAAGCCCAATTTAGGAGTCAATTCAGACATTAGTTGATTATGGAAATGACTACCATGGTCAGTGACAATCTCTCTCGGGATACCGAACCATGAAATAATCTGATTAAAGAGGAACAATGTCGTTGTTTCACTATTATTTTTATAAGTGGGCATGGCCTTAGCCCACTTCGTAAAGTAGTTTATGGCCACTATGATGTACTTGTGATTCGCTGGTGAAGCTAGATTACAAGTAGTAAATTCAATACCCCACTTTGTAAAAGGATCGATAGTGATAACAGGGAAAAGAGGAGCTGGATGCGTGCACATCTTCCGAGTATAGACTTGACAAGGGTGACAATGTTTGATTGCTTCAATACAATCTTTGAAAAGCGAAGGCCAAAAGTAGCCAGCATGCAAGATTTTTTGGGTTGTAGCAAGCCCTGAAAGATGACCACCACAAGCTCTACTGTGGCAATCATTAAGCATAGACTCTGCTTCCTCTAAGGTTAAACAATGCCAAAGGATTGAAACAACCCCTCAGCGATATAACATATCACTAATGATGACATAGTTCTTATCCAGGTGACGTAATTTTAGACATTCATCCTTGGAGGCAGCAGGAGGGAACTTCGAAGTCTGGAGATAGATTATGATATCTCCATACTAGGGATCTTGTCAAGATATGAGGAACAGATGTTCGTCAAGAAAACTTTCCTCATAAACAACGTCTTCTCCACAAGGCAGCTCAGAAATTAATTCCGCAAAAACCAATGATTTCTTAGACTTTGCCGACAAGAACTCAAGATCGAATTCTTGTAAAATAACAATCCATCAATTGTATTTTCCCCCGATCACTCACATACTGAGGACAAATTGGAAAGGATTGACCACCGGTAAGACAATTTTTTTGCTTAGAAAGATATAATGGTGAAGCCGTTGGACAACATGGACAGTTGCCAAGGCTAATTTCTCAACTAGATAATAGCATAGTTCATGGGCCTACCAAGCCTCGACTCAATTAGTAAATCACATGCTCCATAAGAGCATCATCTTCCTGAACCAGAACCATACCAATGGTTGATTTTGTAGTTGCAAGCTATAAAAGGAAATCTCTACCATAATCCAATGGACTCAAAAATGGGGCAAAGATCAATGCCTACTTCAAGGCATCAAAATATCGTTGCGCAAAGTCATCCCATAAAAATGGAACTCCTTTCCTAAGCAAATGCATAAACCCTTTAATTATCTTAGCATAGTTCACTCTAAACCGTCTTAAGAAAATTTCCTTCCCTTGAAGACTTTGAAGTTGTCTGATGGAAGATGGGGGAGGCAACTAAACTATTGCCTCCACCTTGAAGGGATCAACTCGAATCCCTTTAGTTGATACAATGAACCTAACAACCGACCAAATGTAACCATGAAAATGTATTTATTTGGATTCAACAGAATCTTGTAAAATCAACATCTCTCAGAAACCAATCGAAGGTGACCAAGATGATCGATTCTCTTTTGAGAACGAGTAGCTAAATCATCCAAGTATGTTTCGATGACATGCTTGACATCATGGAAAGCATATGGCATGGCCTGCTGAAATGTGGCTCCAACATTTTTAAGACCAAAAGGCATCTTTTTGTATGCAAAGGTACCCTAGGGACATATGAAAGTTGTCTTATGTTGGTCTTCAGGACAGATAGATATCTGATTATAACCGAAGAATTCATCCATGAAGGAGAAAATATCATTACCTATAGATTCATCAACTATCTGATCAATAAATGGTGTGGGGTAATTATCTTTCAGACAAGCTTTGTTCAAATCCCTGAAGTCAATGCATACACAGATCGTTCCTTGTTTTTTATCAACCAAGACTGGATTAGAAACCCAATCCATTAGAGGAACGGGGTATATGAAACCTGCCTTGAGCATCTTTTCTACTTCAGCTTTAATAGCTGCTGCTTTCCTAGGATTGACCGACCGAAGCTTCTGACAAATCAGCTTAGCATTTTCTTACATCTTGATCTCATGTTGAACAATGGATGGATCAATACCAAGTATTTCTTCATAAGACCAAGAAAATACATCCTAAAACACTTTAAACAGGTCGGTGTAAATTTGAATTTCTTTAGGGGAACATTTGGCTCCAATGAAGATGTTTTCTATGATCTTAGGGTTCCTAGAGATGTTTATCAGTACAGTTTCTGAAATGACCGACATATTACCTTCGGCAAGAATGTCTACAACATCACTAGTAAGCATATTGGAGAACTTGGACTTGACTTCTCGCAATGGGGGAAGAAAATATGAACGATGGTGTAAGTCCTCCCAAGGTCGATCTACACCCATCATTGCCTCTAAGATTGCTTCCTCAGATGGTAAAACCGTATCTAAGCAATCCATAGTGGAAGTAGAGTCAAGGGTCCAAGTTGGGGCCACATCACCATCTAACTCTTCCTTTGAAAAAGGAGTAGGATGGTCATCTACAAAGTTAATGATAGACTAATATCTAAGCTCTGTTGTAGACATAGGGAATGCCATTCCACCAAATTGTCCTTCATCTAATGTGGTTGTAGGCGAAGGAAAAGTCCAAGGGTCAAAAAAATAACGAGTCCGTAAGAATTCTTCTCATGAAGACTCTTTGGAGGATGAAATGACATTGATTCTACCTATAGGAGTGGGAAGATCAAATGTATCCATCAATGAAGAATACATCCCAACTCCTAGATTCTCGATAAGTTGACGGGGTTATCCACCAAAGGAATAGTAGAATTTGAATTTGCATGAGGGTCAGTTGGAGAATAATCCAATTGATCAACCTTAACAATTTCCCCTTATGAGGAAAACAAAAGACTTGAAACAAAGTTGAAACAATGACATCCATTTCATAAATCAAATTTTGTCCTAAGAGGAGATTGTAATCTAGGTTGGCATCAACGATTTCTACTTCGATATTAACGACCGTTCCTCCAAGACATATAGGAAAGGCCAGGATAACCCGTGTGGCCTATGAGAATGATCGTCAAATGTTTTCAAGAGTGTGGGTGAAGGAACAGCTGAAGGCGATCCAATGGCCTTCCAACATGACATCGACATGATGCAATTGGAAGCTCCCTCATCTATAACTGTTCGAAAAATGTTAGTTTTCCGGTAAGTAGACTTTATTTGAAAAGCCATATGATGAGGGAGTCTCTTTTTGACATTGAGCATGTTAAGAGTGAGCACTAATGAATTATTTGGATCAACTACCCCTATCGCTGAAAGCAAAGCACTTCGTTGAGCTAGACATGACTGGAGTACCTCTAAAGCAGACATAGTGCATGGACTTTGAGCAGATCCTCCACATTGGAGTAGTTCTGGGCTATCCTAGCATTAGGGTTGATAGTCGTGCATTTGGCAGAACCTTTCAGTATCCGAGGTTTAGACTTGACAGAGGGTCACTAAATATAAAGTGGATCTGTAGTTCCGGGAATAGATTATCCTTGGATGTTTCAGCTTCACCATAATCACATGACCATGTGGCCACATTGACATGAGAACCCATCATGAAAACGTTTGAGGAATTGTCCCCCTCCTAGTTTCCCCCTGCAGAGGTACCAGGGTTTGAATTCACGCCAGTAAGCAACTACTGCCCTTGGGGGAAAGGGTTAGTTAAGACAGCTTGGGAGTTAGAAGACCCTTGTTGCACTAACAAGTGCTAAGAATCTTGAATTTTTGGGTAGAGATGAGTCAAATGGTATCCACTGCACAACTTTCTTGGAAACTTAACTTTCTTATTAGACTCTTTTCCACCCTCACCAGCATTATTTCCGGGCTTATTCGCATTACCCTTCCCATCTTGATTCTTCTTTTTACCTCATCCCTTCTTCTTCCCATTGGAATTTTGATTTCATTTTGGATTAGAAGTCTGAACAACATTACGAAAGAAGGTTGAGAAGGTGGTGTAGTAGACAGTGTAGCCTAATTGGAAGAAGTAGTTTGTATAGACAATTGCTACAATTGGCTCAGAAGGTTCATCGCATTCGCATCAATCGATCCAAAAATACCGTCAACATGCAGGCCTAGCTTCGGTTTGGCTACATCAACCGTGGATCTAGGAGCATCAGGCAAGATCTCCTGAAGGTTCCTAGACTGAGAATATATCAGTTCTAACTACTGGGCGTGAAAGATAGCCTGCTCTTCAGAATAAACTCTGGACATAGAAACATCCATGGGGATCTTGGGTTGTAATGATTTTAAAAACCATTCGAGATGAAATTCAGATGGAATCTCAGCTTTGATGAGCCTCTTTCTCCATCTCTATTCCTGAATATGATCAAAAATGTGAGTAGCCATGTCATGACGAAAATTGGCCAGAAGTTCAGTTCCAGCTTCGTAACGAACAGGCAACTAAAAATGGTTTAAGAAAATGTTAGCCAAATCGGTGAAAGATGTACAGGTGCCCCCTACCAACTCTATATACCACTTAGCTGCATTTCTAGTTAAGGTGCGCTGAAATAGTCTCAACCTAATCAAATCATCGATTAGGGAGTTAGATGAGCACCATAAATGTAACGTGGTTACATGATCACCCGGGTCTTCCCCACTCTTCCCTTCAAATTTTGGGATATCTGATGGAAGTTTGGTTGGGACCAGAGGCCAAGCCGAATTGTATCTGATTGGATCGTTCGTTAACTTAGTCAAGTTTGGTAGATTGAGTGTGGCCATAAAAGGAAGTCTCGGAGGACCTTGGGGATTCCACCCAGATTGGGCAGGGTTCCCAAAAGGTTGAAAAGAATGACCTAGATTTTGAAAGGCACCAAGTTTCCCGAAGTAACTGGTAGAACCCACTGAACTAAAAGGTGACCCTTGTGCTCCAGCAAAACTCGGAGTTTGACCAACTCCAACTGAAACACCTCCGTAACCGGTAAAGTTCCCCCCTAATCAATTATTATATGAAGTGGACAACCCTTGGTAAGGGTTTCAAGCAGCTAAGGGTGGAAAACTTCAAAATGAATTGACCGAGGAGTACAACACATTCCCTTGTTGGCCGAAAAGTAGATTCCCAATTCTGATCCCACTAACCATAGGGTTAGTCCAACTCTAAAAGGATTAGTACCCTTACTTATGAAAGGAAAAGGCATAGACCCCACCGTTGGATTGGAATGTGGTATATGACCACTTCCAAAAGGAAAACCATGAAAAGATGTCGATCCACTCATCATGGATGTGGAGGCAGTTAATGGTACACTTAATGGAACTGAAGAAATACCTTGAGAGGGCATTCCAAAAGGGAAGAATCCAAAACTAGATGCATGTGCTTGGGAACTTCCACTCCTTGACGGAATGGAAGTAGACCCAAATAAGGATGTGCTGGCAGTAGATCGAAATAATGATGTAGAAGGGATGGAAATAGTTCCTCCCCCTTGTACTGCTATAGGAATCTTCATACTCGTAGCACTCGTGGTGGATGCCATGCTTCCAGCAATGGTTATTGAAGGGATGTTTGTTTGTGGACCTGGCTTGAAGTCCTGAGTGTCGAAGTTTTGGCGTATAGCAATACGTCTGGATGATCAGAAGGGAGAGGAGAATTTAGAGCTGCAACCAAATCTGAGAGCTCTTCTACCTCAATATTATCTTCCAACTGGAAGAGTACCCAAGAAATAACTGTGTGTTCCTCTCTAGCTCTATGGTAGTACTAGGTCTACCTTGTACACTGATGCCCCCAAGTGGAGGATCAATCTCTAATGCGTCAACTACCACTCAGGGTTGAAAACCACTAGCAGAATCACTCCTACGCCTTCTAGGAGAAGGCTCTCGACTCACAAGTGAAAGACCACAAAGTCTACAGGACCGTCTAAGTGATCGGTCAACCACTTTGAATTATTTAATAAGATCTTCTTAAAGACTCAAGAAATTTGAAAGCTAGGCTGGCTAGGAGCATAGAACACACACTAAAAATGTCTATAAAGAACTCAGCTATCAAACAACTTCCAAGTATTTCCGCTTTCGGTGATTAGGACCAGACACCAAAATACAAGAAAGTGAATAATAAGGGCCTTCCAAAAATAGAATGGGGTAATTACGCCCCTGGTCTACTAGCAAAGGTATCAAAGGAAGTTACGCTGACCTCCAAACAATAGCCTTTGCTGGTGCAAGCCCCCAAGCTTCGCAAGGGTGCCCTCTAGAAGTACTGTTGAAAGTGATGCAACATCGACCTCAGGTGCCATGGGATTCCCCTCCACAACCACCTGTGTAGATCCCTATGATAGGCAAATAAAGGTACCAACTCATGTTAGAAGCCAGGCGGAACAGACGTGAGGTAAGATCCGACAAGTAAGAGAGGGGGTATCTCTCGTCCTTACCTTCAAAAACCCCTGTGCTTAACTCCTAGTCACGGAGCTTTCCTGGTCTCACTAATGCTATTGGATTTTCACTCTTTATTCAGACTTCTATGTTTGACAATTTAGAGTGACCTTGGAGAGTTTACTTTCCTCTCGCATAATCCAAGGCCCTAAATAACCTAAAACTTGTTGGTGTACTTATTGACAATATAAAAAGTTCTAGTATATTTTATTAGCACCTAATTTTAAGTGGTTGCTCTTTTTAAGTCAAACGGACAATACGGAAGTGAAACTGATGGTGTTCATTGACGCAAAAGAAATTGATGAAAAACTAACTTAGATACAATGCACTTGTTTCTTCTTCGATAAAAAGTAACTTCTACTTGGTTTCTAAGAAACTTCTATTAAAGCAATAAACTTTTTCCTTTTCTTTTCTTGTAACAAACTTGACACTCACAAAAACTAAAAAACTATTGATGCTCTAATGATGTGAAACTACCCTAATGCAACGTGTACATGATGATGCAAAAATTCTAGATTACTTTAAAAAGAAAATGAAAGTAATTTGTTTTATAATCCAACTTAAGTATTTTGAAAGGAATAAGAATTTTGAACACAAAATCTTTCTCAAAACAAGGACTAAACACAAAGATCCCAAATCACTCTCAAAAACCAAAAGAAACCAACCACAAATTCAGCAAAGAAAGCAAAAACAATGTTTTTGAAGGAATTTTCTTTTTACAAAAAAACGATAAAAGAAACTTTTCAAAAGTACTCAACATGCTACCAAATACTCAAAGACTGAAACAAAATCACAAGGAAACTTTGCAAGTTGTCAATTCAACACGAATGAAAACTTAAGAAAATAGATGTTTCAAGATGCACTAAATGATCCAAAAGCAGCAAAAAGAGCTTTAAGAAACTGATCAAGAAATCAAGAAAGGCACGCTTTCAAACTTGTCAACAAAAACTTTCGAAAAGCAAGAAGAAGAAGTGAATGGCCAGAAACGTAACGAGAAGCAAAGCAAGCAAACCATAAAAATGAAGTTTGACACAAGGATTGTAAGCAATCTTTTGTTCCAGAAAATCAGAACAATCAAGAGCCTCTACAAGAAGCCTTGTGTGTTCAAACACAAATTATAACACTCACTGTAAAGCAAACCGAGACCAAAAAATCTTCAAAGCAGGAGAGAACTTGAAATAGTAGGCTCACTAAAAAATTAAAAGCTGAAAATAGAAACTAACCACTTAGGAAGCACACAGGCTAGGAAACAAATCTTTCCAGATAGAAAGACTTGAAAAAATCATGCAAAACAAATGTATACGTGACTATGTCTCTACATAGGTGAGTGTACATGCATTTCAGTCAAAAGAAACCCATGTATACACGGTTTCAGTTTAGAGAAACTAGCATGTATACACTTCTGTAACCCGACAAAGGTGCATATATAATGGTTTACAAGAAAAAACAAAAAATGAGGCTAGATGACAAGGATCAGACTTGAAGTGTGAGTTCCTACAGAAGCAGGCAGTACAATCTTAGTAAGCAAACTGAAAGTTGAGCCCTGAATGACACTAAATAACCCAAACTAGGAACAAAAAGATTGGTGTCCCTAGTGGAGTTGCCAATTCTGTTAAGGGATAAAGTCTCCTGAGACTTTGGGTCAGAACCCTAGCAGAACAGGAGTAATCTACAACAAGAAACAAGCAAATAACTCAAGCAAAATTCTTAAAAGAGCAAACTATGCGAGGATGTACATACTTGGGGGTCCTTCATTTGGGTAGTTCTAGCCAGGGTTCAAACCCTCTGCAACTCCTCACGATCTTTGAACATGCAAAAAATCCAATTCAAAAACGCACAACAGCATATAGATAAAGCATTATAATGAAATCAACTTTATAACATATAAGTAGATGGTTAGTTATACATTTAAATAGTCATTCATACATAAACCATAACAATAACATCAGATGCATGAAAAAATTTGATATCAGGAACAAGACAATGTTTCTTTTATTGCAGATAACTATAATCGAAACATAGAAAGAGTTCACCTAAGTCTTCCTCTTCCCACTCCAAGCGGAACCTACCTTCAGGTATGTCCAGTCTCGGTCTTCAAAAGGCTCCTTCCATAACCAATACAAGGATATCTCCAACAAGTGAAATGATATCAACTCTATAGGAAGCAAGGGTTTCCTAAACTTGGGAAAGTGCTTAAAGCACAGGGATCTTCAGACTTGATCAAGGGATAATCTCAGCAGAGTAATTCTCTATTTTCTCTCCTCCTTAAGGCCTTCCCATTGAAGCCTTTTTATACTTCTCCCGAAGTAGTTTTTTAGTTGGGAAACAGTTGGGAATAGTTGGGCCATGGGAACTAATAGGTAATCAACAGGTAAAACTCGTGATCTCCACCCATAATTAAGGAAATTTAATTTTTTTAAGGGTTTTAAGACATATACACGGGTTGGGTATATATTGACCTACATGTACACGCATTTAATATAGGGAAAAGTCACGTACAAGGAGTAAAACATTGTTTCTTAAATATTTGGACCAATTCTGGAAGGAGGGGTTGCCCTAGGCCATAAAACAAGCATCACAAATACATAAGGTGATATTTGGAGCTATAACAATGGTTTCCTTCTCATACTCATATACTTCATGAAACACCCATAATGTAGCAAGGAAGTACCCCAAATCCCTTAATTGTTCATTTCATCTCTCCAAATTTACATATATATATATATATATAGATATATATAAGATGGAAGCACATGCATGATAATATGTTATGTTGCTTATTTCTCTACATCCAAATGGCCATGGACTTTGCATGGTGACAACAAGGTCTAGCATATCAAAGCATTTAGCTCAAACCATAGTCATTGATAAAATCCTCAACACGATCTACCTTCCCAACCTGGACAAGAAGGTCACCCATATACACACAATGCTCAATGTAATGCATTCCATGAGGAAATCTCACATTCACATTCATCAAATACATTTCATGCATCTCCCAAACTTCCAAACTTTTCATCCCTGTCAGCAATAGCATTTCCAATAGAGATATATAAGCCAAGTCCCCTTTGGATAAAAGAAGAATGCACCTACTTTCCAATTTACATGACTATTAGATTGGCACAAACATCAATGACTCTAGAAATAGTAAAATGATTTGGCTTCATTCTTTCTTGTAGAATTTTTTTTAATGTCTTTTCCCAATACTCATTTTGGGTGTATCTTGCAACTATGACAATCCATGAAACCTCATCTCTTTTTGGTTATTTTGTCAAACACCTGTACAATATAGAATACCATGCATTAATATCAAATACTCATATAATCATTAATATTTCTAATTTGTGTGAGATACCTTTGTTAATTATTTTTCCATTTTTTGATGTAAGTGCATTTAATGTGAGCAAATAAATGTGTAGATATTTAGTTATAAAATATGGTTGTAGTTGTTGGCATACATCTACCATGCAGTTTCTAGTCACCAACCTTATATTTGATTTGAGTCCTTAGATTAACTTTTTAGATAGTCGATCTAATAAGAAAAATAATTAAAAATTTCATTGAAAGATTATGAGGATTCATTGAACATGGATTTTCATATTGCACTGATTACTACAATTATATAGTAAGTTTTAAGCTAGAAATGAAAATGTTTTTATTGGTTGAAAATACAACATACTTTTATATAAAACAATCAATAAACTATACATCAAAATTAAAAAATCCAATATAGTGGAATCACCAGCCTACATAGGTGAGGAGCTCTAAAATATATGATTTTGCTCCATTCGTCAGAGAATCTATATCCCTTCTAAGCATGTTAATCCTAGCCAAAACCTGGAGAGCCAATTTTGATTGGAATGTAAATTTTTCACACAATCTGATCAGACATTGCACCTCATGAAATGTTACATGGCAGTGGTATCTTCACAAGAAAAAAACTTTGTCATTCTGATCACATCTCACATGTACCTAATAGCCTACCAAACCATCAACTAGCCTCCAAAATGAACTCCCTTCTAGTGGAGGGGAGAAACTAAGAGAATTCTATAATCAATAGCTACTCAATGCTATAATCTATAGCTACTCAAGCCCTAAATGATCAGGCAATTAAACCATTCGTCAACACATACTTGATTGTTTCTTGTTTCCACAAACTAAACCATCTCAATCAGTAAAATTGGAGTGATGTCATCATCCTCAACTGCAAAAATTTTATGAAATGACAACCACCTCAATATACCCTGCATCCACCTGGCTTCAGAACCATTGATCTTCCATTTCACAATTCAGTAAGGCCTCCCATAATACCATAACAAGTCCCTTCCAAATGAGCCCATGAACATCTAAATCTAGCTTAAACTAACAAGTTCTAGAATTAGCTAACATATTGTAGTAAAGGATAGGTGTTCAATAGGTTGACGCCGATGATAATGATTTCTTCTTACCTGGATAACCATTACACTTTGTTCATATCCCATAATTCATGCCACATATAAAATCCTTTTTCCATTATGTGTTTGTTGGTAAAAGAGGGAAGTTACCCAAGTTGTCCTCAATCACAGGAGAAACTCTATATTGCTAACAATAGTCTAGAAAATCTCAATGCAACTGCTTAGATACCAACTTTCAAGTCTGTGGCTTGCCACATTCTACTTTGAAAACTGGATCCATATATTTAAAGGTTTCATCTAGGCTAACTATGTCACAAAGAAGGGAAGGATTAGAGATGTCATGGATGTGCATAGGATTTTCAAGAAAATTTCATACTAGTACTTGCAAAGGCATTTAACTACTAACACAGTTCCTTGGGAATCAAGCCAATCTTGTTTCACTTCTTCTGAAAAGTGAAAAATATCCAATCAATCAAAGGCAGACTAAATTTCTTGATATCAACTTGGTAATGACAAGTAAATAGTAATATAATTTTGAAGGAGGGTTTGATAACATATATAAGAAACCTAAAGGAAGATGGTATGCCCTCTGCTGCATACATTAAAGCATGGAAATGACATCGATAGTTGAAACCTAAGTAATTTTGAATTCCTTCTACCCCTATCTGGTCCATGAAATGTTTCCAATTTCTTAAGCTCTATATTGGCTTCTGTTGATGAAGGGATTAGTAAGTTTCTTTGCTCATGGTTGTTGGATTTATCATCTTCTTGTTACAACTAAGGGAAGACAAAGATCTAATATTTTGGAGTGGTCCTTACTTCTTGGGATCGAAAGGTTTGTATCTAAATCATTGGTTTTTGGACTTCAATTCAGAAGAGGACATTGCTAAGATAGTTCCAGTGTGGTTTCACGTCTTGCACTTGTCATTCACCTTTTGGGTGACTTGACCTACTAGCTTATATGAAAAAAATTGGGAAATTCTTATATAGAGTAGTCACAAAAACTTTTCAATAGCTTGCGAAATGTTTTCCTAAAGCCATTCAATTGAACTCAAACCATTGGTGTCACCTTGATAGACTAGGTTACAAACAACTCCTTTTCAATTGAAACATTTTTCATGACAATGATCATTTTGAAAGAGACTATAAGAAAGGCTAGTGATCTAGACTCAATCAAAAGATAAATTGATGTGAACAATGACTAGGAGGACATGTTGAAAACATTTATTACAATTCAATCAAACCAAATTGTTGGTTCTGCACTCAATCTACAATAATTTCAAGGTATTAGGTGAGTAGTAACAAGGAGAAGAAGCAGAAGGTTAAGTCTTTATTGGTCCATGAGGAAAATGAAAGGATCTGGAGGGGACAGAGAAGATTTAAGTTGAAAAGACTTTGAATTATGATTCCAAGCCACCAAAGGAGGATCCTCATGTCTAGGATGTTGAGAGGAATTATTCATATGCAAGAGTAATTAAATAGATCACTAATTCCCCGCCTATCATGAGAGGAAGAAAAATAAGAAAAGAATCACACAAAAGAGATGTTGAATGGAATGAAACATTGGTTTCCTAGTGTATGCTTCCAAGTTTGAATATTACTTACTAGGCTTTGTGTATTAGGTATTTTTTTGTCAGTGTATATTTCTATGTAGTCAATTTCTTAGAAAATAATCATGTGGCACTAGTCATGACAGTGAAAAAAGTTCAAGTAAAAAAAAATTAGTCCTTCTCCCTAATTTGGCTTACGGAAGGGGAAAGATAGGATTTCGTCAGCTCAACTTACCTATCTTGTCTCAGATTGTATAGGAATGGTCGTAGCCCCCAATATTTTATAGTTCAAATACAACTACTAGTACTAACAAATTTATTTTGAATATAATTCTGATTGGTGCACAATATGTATGGTGCGAGAAAGTAGTTATTGGGTTACTCTTGTGACAATGGAAACATATTATTCCCTTATATTTGGGTCCTACTACTATAATATTGTTTCTCGAATGCTTTCATACTGGATTAATGTTTCTCATGGATTTGTTGGTAGAAGAGACTGTCGACATGAGGTAGAGATATCTAATAGTTTTGTGCATCAATGAAGAAATTATATGTTTTCTTAGTTGATTGTTAAACCTTCTAGTGTTTTTCACTAATCTATAATCATTTGCATAGGATTTTACTAGTAATTAGGAATTTAGGGCACAAACTTTTACAAGCATTGTTGAATACTCCATATATTGGTTAAGATTGGAAGAGGTAGTCTTATTGCACTATATTTATTTCTTCTTGTATTATTGTTTCTAAAAAATTAAGAAAAGTACTAAGAGAGAATTAAAAGTGTTTGAGACATGTTTTTGGTGATAATAACATCAAAACTCACTTGTTGACACGTTTCAAACCAGCAAGTGTGGCTCATCATTAGGACAAGATGAAGAATCAGATCATGGTAGCGAGTTAAATAGAGAGACTAGCCATTCAAATGGCTGGAAAGAAATGACTAGTTTTTACCAAAATAAATGACTACATTTGACTAGGCCAAGAGTTAGGCAAAATTTTTATTAATTAATTAGTTAATTTGTTTATTATATTTATTTATTCAAATATATAAATAACTAAAAATAGATGTTTATAATTAACTGAACACACATTTAGGTGTGTGAGGGAAAGCGCGACGAACAACTAGGGTTGAAAGTCTGCAACAAGATTCAAACTCCATGGAAGGGCGTGGAGAAGGGAGCTCCACTCCCTCCTACAAGCAAGTTGTTGCCAGCCAAGGTAAGAAGCCAATAGAAGAGGTTAGAGGTCTTGCTGAAGAAGAGAAAGAGAGTAGGGAGTCAAAGATCGGGACAATAAAAGCACAAAAGAAAAGGAAGAAAATGACAAGGAAAAGGGAGCAAAAATCAAGGCATAGATGGGACCTTGTAAACCCAAAACTGAGGTTACACCCAGAGTAGTTTTGAATGATCCTACTTTGCAGGCCCACAAGGACCACACGTGGACATATGCTATCATATGTAAATTCATGGGAGTATGGTCCACTAAAAAATCTTTACAGACATGGATTAAATACCATTGGAAACCAAAAGGGAGCATTGACCTACATCTGGGGTCAGAAGGATTCTTTACTGTGGTCTTCACTAACATTGAGGATAAATATAGAGTGTTTGAAGGAGGGCCCTACTTCTACGTAGCTACTGGCCTCTACATGAGGCCGTGGATGATGAACTTTGTCCTAGAGCGCGAGACTTTCACATCAATTCTGATTTGGGTAAGACTTTACTCCCTTCCTCTTGATTACTGGAAAACAAAATCGTTAACAAACATAGGTAATAAATTAGGACTTTTTGTCAAAGCTTCTGAAGCCACTAGAAGAGGAAAATACACTTCCTTTGCACGAATCTATGTGGAAATGGATCTCTCTGGAGCTCTACTAGATGAGGTGATCTTGGAAGTTTTTGATGAAGAATGGTTGCAAACAGTAGATTATGAACATATTCCCTTTAGATGTCGCAGATTCCATGAGAATGGACACCTTTTTAGAGATTGTCCTCTCAGTAAAATAAAGAATAAGAGCAAAACTTCCACAATGAAAGATACGAAAAGCTTTCAAAAAGTGAGTCATAGAGGAAAAGGGGGAAAAAGGGGACTTAAGAAACATCGAGTAGAAGGGCCTCAAGTTAAGCTGAACAGGTTCCAAGTTCTCGAGGAAGAAGAAGAGATGATAAAAGTAGATCAGGGAATGGAGGGAAGTCCAAAGGAGCAGGAGACAGAGGAAGACAAAGACCAAACAAAGAACAATAATATACGGAAAGAGGCTATTATGAGCGATGTAGAACTGGACATGGACCAGGAAATGACTCAGAGCGAGATGGAAATGGAGGACCATGAACTTCAGGAGATTCTAGATAGAGATCACCTAGATTTGGAAGAGTTCTTGAAACAGGGAACCATGGGAGGGTTAGACTCGTTACCTCAAGAAGATTTCTCTAGAGTACAACAACTATACTTATGGAAAACCCAGGCTAAAGGGGTGGACAGGCAAGGTAACAAGGAAAATCAAGGTAACGAAGGTGTGAAATATATAAAAAGCACACCAGGATTAGCACCTAAATGCCCGGTAAGATGAAAGACCTAACTAGTTACTCTTTCACAAATCTTTAATGATGAAGTTTACTTCTTGGAACATCAGGGGTCTAGGTAGTAAAAGGAAGCAAAGATTACTTAGTAACAAAATGAAACAAGAAGCTCTTAATATCATTTTTATCTAGGAAACTAAATGTTCCATTCAGAAAATAAAAGAACTTTATAGCAAATGGCTCAATCGATTTGAGTTTCCAGAAGTCAAGGTAGAAAATACAATAGGTGGCATTCTTACTCTTTGGAATCCCCTAAAGATTGGTATAATAGATGTTGAGGCTTCTAAAAATTATTTATTAGTGGTTATTCAACCTGTGGGGGATAGGGAGACCTATCTGGTCACGAATGTTTATGGCCTTTAGAGAATGGACAACAAACTCAAGTTTCTAGATTCTCTTATGGATCTTAGAGAGAGATATATAGAGATACCATGGATTATGGGTGGGGACTTCAACATGATCAAATCACATTCGGAGAAGAAAGGGGGTACTAGAACTCTAAGAAAAGATGCCTTAGCTTTTCAATATTTTATGGAAACTATGAAGCTGGTTGACATTGATTCAAGTAATGGTCTCTTTACTTGGAACAATAGAAGAGGAGGAGTGTCTCTTGTTGCCTCAAAGTTAGATATATTTATCATCTTAGAGGACCTTATACTCAATGATAAAGGAATGGAAGCAAGGATTCTCCCCTTTGGAGGATCCAATCATTGGCCAATTCAACTAGAGATCAGGGGCATTGGTACTCCCAGAAATAGACCTTTTAGATTTGAGAATATCTGGCTTACCCATCCAAATTTTACCAGCAACATTTCAAGTTGGTGGTCTGAAGATTTGCATATTTAGGGTAAAAGTATGTTCCTTCTTCACAAAAGACTAAAACATATCAAGCTCAAGCTAAAATATTGGAACAAGAATGAATTTGGTAATATTTTTGAAGGAAAAAAAGCGGTCGAAAATAAATTGTAGATACTCAACCAATCCCTTATCAAGGATGGCTTTGATAAAGTAAACAATGATAGAGCCACCAAACTCGATCATGATTGGGAGAACTTATGTAAACAAGAAGAAATATTTTGGAGACAAAAGTCTAGAGTGCAATGGCTAAAAGAAGGATAACAAAACACCATATTTTTCCACAAGTCAACCTTGGAATATAGAGCACATAATAGAATCCCTTCGATTAAGGATGAGGGAGGGCAACTGCTCAGTACCCACGAAGAAATAGAAGCTATGTTATTTCAACACTTTCGTGGGATTGTAAAAGAAACCATTTCAAACAGAGAGCCTTACTTTAAGAATCGAACAAGACATATACCAAGACTAGTGTCCAGAGAGGATAATTTCAACCTCAATAAGCCAGTAACTGAAGAGGAAATCAATTAAGTCCTCAAGGAAATGCAGAATGGTAAAGTGTCAAACCCTGATGGTTTTAATGTGGATTTCTTTAAAGCTTGCTGGAATATTGTTAAATAGGATATTCTGAATGTAGTAGAAGATTCCAGGAGGAGTAGAACTATTCTGAAGCACTCAACACCTCCTTCGTTTCTCTGATTCCTAAACAGGATAATGCCTTAACTCCAGATAAGTTTAGACCCTTAGCATTGTGCAATGTGGTTTACAAGATTATATCCAAGGTTGTGGCCAACATAATCAAACCTCTTCTCCCCACTCTTGTTTATGGGGAGCAATCTCGTTATGTGGAAGGTAGACAAATTCTCAACAACATCATTCAAGCACAGGAGGTGGTGCACTCACTGACTAGCAACATGAAGGCCAGAATGATCATGCAGCTGGACCTAGCCAAATCTTATGATAAGTTGAACTGGACCTATATAAGGAGGGTTCTTATTTCTTTTGGGTTTGATCACAATTGGGTTAGATGGGTCATGGCTTTGGTAACTTCTTCTATCTCTTCAATTTTGGTAAATGGCTCTCCCTCTGAGATTTTTATTCCCTCAAGAGGCCTCGGGCAGGGAGATCCATTCTCTCCCTTTCTCTTTATACTGATGATGGAAGGACTTGGTAGATCGATTAAGCAGGCAAAAGAAGAAGGAAAATTCAAGGGTCTTCAACTCTCTGAGAATGGACAGACGTTGACTCATCAACAATTTGTGGATGATACCATGTTGCAGGGAGCCCCTACAGTCAAAGAAGCTTTGGCATACAAACAACTTCTAAGTGACTTTGCCATGGCCACAGGTATGGAGGTTAATCTTTTCAAATCTATGATCTTTTTCTTTAATATCGATATTGCCATTCAAAGGAATATCTCCAAAATTCTAGGCTTTCAAAGAGATTCTCTACCTTCAAAATATTTCGGAGTCCCTCTAATTGCTAAACCTCTTCATAAGAGCATATGGGAGCCGATGATTAATAAGATGCAGGATAAAATCAGGAATTGGACCATGAGATCTCTAAACTTGGCTGGTAGGTTGGTGCTTACAAAGGTTGTTCTCCAATATATCCCAGTTTTCATGCTATCAGCACTCCCAACACCTAAAGGAGTCTTACAACAATTCAGAACCATTCAAAGAGACTTCCTCTCGGGTAATGGGGAGAAAAAAAAGGAAATGGGCCTTAGTAACTTAGGAAAAGATTTGAAAACCCAAAAATCATGGAGGCCTTGGTTTGGATGATCCAGAGGTTCTAAGCACGGCTTTAGGGGCTAAATTATGGTGGAGATGGGTCAAAGAACCAAAGGCTCAGTGGGCTAGTATATGGACAGAAAAATATGCCAGCACTTGGAAAATTAACGAGCATATAAGGATGTCTAGAAATATAAAGGGCTCATACATCTGGAATAAGGCCTGGGAGAATAGAGGCTTAGTACAAAAGAATAGCTTCTAGGAAATCAGAGAGGGGGATCTGACACTTTTTTGGGAAGATAAATGGCAACAAGAACCAATACTGCTAAAGAGGAATTTGTGTACCTCAAGAGAGAGATAGACATCATAGGGTTATCAAAGGTCAAAGATTTTTAGGACCAATCCAATAATGCAGGCAAATGGAGAAAGTGGAGGAACATGTTTTACAAGGAAGATAGCACCTTGAAAGATAAAGTAGAGGCTCTTATGCAGATGTTGGAACAAAGGAAGATTCTAGTGACAGGGGGGCATGACCAATTAAGGTGGGGAAACAACAATGAGGGCACCTTTAATCATAAGGAGGAAAAATGGAAACTCCTTGAGATGGATTATCTTGCTACGGATAGAATTTGGCAAAATTTGTGGAGGCATCAAGGCTGGATGAAGATTAAACTCTCCATGTGGCTTGTTTATCATAAGAAAATTTTGACTTGGGATAACATATGGAAAAGGGGTGTTCTAGGGCCTTCCAGATGCCAGCTCTATGAGGCCCAAGAACAAACCATGGAACACCTCATCAATAATTATATCTTCACCTCTAGATTGTGGGATTCTTTCGCCAACATCTTCCAAAAGAGTGAGAGGGATAGAAGGAGTATCATCAATACCCTAACCAATTGGAGGCAAAATTTTTTAAATTATAAAATTCTTGGCTCAGCTTGGGCTCTTACGACCAGCTTCATTATTTGGAATGTTTGGAAAGAAAGGAACAAGAGAATTTTCAAAAATGAAAAAAGACCCTTCCAATGTCTTTTTGAGCAAACCTTGGCACAAATTAAGAAGATGGTTAGTACCATTGTGTGAAATACCCCTAAGAATCCACCTTCAGATGCTGACATGAGGATTCTAGGACAGTTGGGTATGCAGGGCTTATTCTGTAGCGCCTGAACAGAAAGGTTAAGGTTATGGATACTAAGCAGGACTTTTGGCATCCTCCCCCTATGTTCTTTCTGAAATATAACATTGATGGGGCCTCAAAAGGCAACCCGAGCACTGCGAGCTTTGGAGGGGTGTTAAGGGATGACACTGGTAATATTGTTTCCATTTTCCATGGCCATTTTGGTAGAGCTACAAATAACATGGAAAAATCCATGGCTATGGAGCAGTGCTTAGAACTCCTAGTGCAGGATAATCGACAAAATGTGATTATCGAAGCTGACCTGAGTTAATCATCAACACAATCAAAAGAATTAGTTAGGGCTCGAAGCCAGAGAAGGTTTCAAAACACTAGAGGTTGATTAGGTCTTTCAAAGGATGTAGCTCCACCTCAGAGGCCAACGCACAGTATGTTTTAACCATGTGCATAGGAAGGCCAACAAACTAGATGATTTATTGGCCAATCAAGGAGTGAAATGTACCATTAACAGGGTCACAATGGGTTGGCTTGGGTTGCCTCAAGACGCCCTCAAGGATCAGTGTGATAGCCAAGCAGACAAAGATATGATAGTGTATCGTCACAAAACCATGGAAGCTATGTCCAATTAATTTGGTTTCGTTATAAGTTGCAAGTTTTTCCTATTTTTGTTCTTTCTTAATTTGCTCGACGAATTCTATTACCTGAGTAGTTGGTTGGAGAGATGGGGTTTTACTTCACATGGGCTCACAAATGGGTGCAAAGGAGAAGGTGTGAGTTGCCGGAATCTAGGCTCTAGTGGCGACCAGAATATTCCTAATTCTCTATACAAGGATGTAAATCTGCCCACGGATGATCCAGGTGGATATTGGTGGCCACCTGCCAAGTCCACATGGACCCCCACCGTTGTCTTTCTCAGCATTTTCAGTTTCCTTAATTGTAGCACAACTTACTATTTTTAGCAGTTTTTCGGGTCCTGAACTTCCGGAGCCGTTTTGAGGCCCTAAACGACGTTTTTTGGGATCCAGGGGCAACACGGGTCCATGGAACATGGACCGATGTTGCCATTCCAACAATGATAGTGCTCGAATAGATCTTTCTAATGAGCTATTGTACGCGTCAAACGGAGATCATATGCTAAAGTTACGACCCCGGGAAGTTGATGTACCAACTTACCCCCAAACGGGGCCCACAGTTTGGCGTTTCATCTCCTAGGGTTAGGTTTTGGAATGTTAAGGGTTTTTCATTGTTTCTCAACAATAAATAGGCCTTCGAGCCTCATTGTAAGTCAGTTCAGAGGCATGTAGCCCACACATCTCTTCTCAGAGATAGCTACCATCGCCCTAGCTAGTTTATTTCCATTTCTGATTGTAAGCATATTTCAGTATTTTCCATTAATGAAATGAAGTATTATTTCCGCTGCATATTTGTGTATATGGTTATCTCTGTAATTTGTTGCGTTCTTGTTTAAATCTGGATCAACGAAGTGGTTTTCGGTGTATCGGGGGCCTCTCGGGCAGGTAGTGGCTTTTAAGATTTTGGAGCGATCCCACTCACCATGCTACATGTGGCCGAGGGGTGGTTTAGTTTACCACCCTTATCGCACATTAACCAGCAGTACTTTTGCTCCATGCAATATGATCCATGGCCATCGGATCAAGGACGACGGATCTACGACTATGATTCATTGGGCATATCAGTGGGTCCATGTGGTTAAAAGGTGGACTTATAGGCAGTGTAATATTTTCCTCTACCATTGGATCAAGTTGGGAGGATCTACAGTCAAGAACCTGTGCACATATTGGTGGGTCCAAACTATCAATTGGCAGGAGTCTTGGCAGGAGTTTGGTGGGTCCAAACTATCAATTGGATTGGGCAAGGAGTACGGATGGCAAAGATTAAAGGCTTTGTCCCCCATTTGGATTTGATGGGTAGATTTCGTGGCCTTGGTACTGTTTTCTTCTGAGGGTGGTGCTATTATGTGGGAAGGGGTCGGGGTTTTCCCACTTAACTCGAGACCCTTGGTTTCTTAGAAAGTAGTTTTGGCTAGATACATGAATCCTTGTGGATGGTTGTATTCTATGTAAATATTTTTCTGATTTAATGATTACGAAGGTACGATTCTTGCTTTAGCAAAAAAAATATGTTTATAATTAACTAAAAATATTTTAACTACAACATATGTAAAGTTACTTATTATAAGTATCATGTTTTTTTAACTATGTTTATATGTAAACCTACTTATTATAAATACCATGTTTAATTAAATAAAAACTAACTTGAAAATATATATTGGATAAATTATATATAACTAAACCTAGTACCTAATTATTAAGGGAAATTGTTATCTTCTTATCTATTTAAAATATATATAAACTTATATTAATACTACTAAAGGAATATTTTGAGGTAAATTAGAGTTAAAAATAAATCACAATGATAATATTAATAAAGTAAAAATTAACAAATAAATATAAATAAATAAAATGGAAAACCAACAAATAAATAGAAAAGAGAACACAGAGGAAATTCAAACAATTCAAGAAATGAGGGAAAGAAATCAAAACCGGAAACAAAAATAGCAAAAAGAAAGGAAAAATAAGGGTCAGGGGGATCTAAGAGAAAAGGGAAGGGATCCAACAGCTGTTGATTTTCCATTCGTCATCCTTGTTAAGATTACTCGGCCTCCTTTCAATTTCAATGGCCTCCCTAAACTTCCAGTGATGAAATGAGTAATCCTAGCAATGACCTTGGCCTCCTCAATGCATATATGATGCTTAGTCTTGTCCATGTGTTTTTCCAAAGATGAAGACCAGCTCCTCCCGTGATCAGGGGCTCATGTCCCAAGTGTCGTAAAATGCTCAAAATTGAAAGTGCTCAAAATTAGCTCAAACTTGAATGAACGGATAGAGCTCATCCTCCCAATTCCGGCACCCCAAACGGTTTGAAAAACGGTCGCTGTATGTGAAAGTTATGGCAAAAACAAAATCGCCCAATGACCCTTAATTTTTGAATTTTCAAAAAAAATTAAAAAAAGAATATTCCATGGAATATTCCATTGGACGGACCAATCATAGGCTGCCACGTGGCAAACTCGGAGGCCTCCACGTGGCCCCAAGATGACGTAAGCAAGGATGGGCATGTATGTTAAAATTTCTTTATGGGGTTGTGATTCGAACCCCCGACCTGTCACATATCAACCACAAGACTTACCATTAGGCTATACAAGTCGGACTTGTTAAAAGGGCAGAGGTTAATTGTTTTAAAATTTAAATTTGAACGGGCAGGAAAATTTGGAGGGCCAGCCCTCCCACGCCATATGACCACGCCCCAGGAACCATGGGCTAGCAACTAACCACCAGGCACGCAATCCGAGGAAAACCGCCAAGCCCATCAACCGGTCACATGCGATAGTTTAGCCGGCGATTAAGGCGAAATTGGTGGAATTTTTGGTGGTGGCACCAAATTTGGCGGACGCCCAGATTTGGCGGAGCTCCACTAAAGTTAGCTGGAGTTTTTTTAGGGGAAACTGGCAGTTATCATTAAATGGCCATAACTTTGGCTAGGAAAGGCGGTTTTGGACGATTTTTATATTTTTTTATTTTTGGTATTTTGGATGTTCGGAAGCCATTGGCACAGGTCTTTCAGCCATCAGAGGTCATTTTCATAGGTTTTGGAGCCATGGAAGTTCTAAGAGCCACTAGGGCCCAATATTGTGAGAACTGTTTTAGGTTGTAGGTATCCATTGGAGGTGAACCAGTAGTCAATCCTGAAGGATTCATGTGTTCTAAATCCAATTTTATAGTCTATTTCACCTGTAGAGACTTCTATTCAGCTGTAAATTCATTTTGAGCATTTAATTAAAACGAGGACTGACCCATTTGGGAGCCTTGGACCCAGCAGACATAACCCAGGAGAGGTGAACTGCTTCATCAACTTCTTTTGCATCTGTGGTTGATTTATTTTGCAGAAAAAATTCATTTTAATGTGTTAAACAGTAAAAGGAAATATTTCTACTATGCTTGAATGGATCATGAATAGCTAAAAATTTCATTTGTTTCTTTACTGCAAGACATGGGAATCTTTTAAACATGTTTACTACTGAATTGAATACCTTGCAAACCTTTTTCAAGTAGTTTCAAATTCAGATCAAGTTGGTATCAGAGCTATGTTGATGTTTCTTTGTATCAAAAGCAGTCAAATAAGCTATAGATAGAGCCTGAAACGAGCCAAGAAGCCTTCGAAATTCTCTTGTTATACAATTGCAAAGTAGATAAATGCTCTTTCAGTCAATCTCTGGTGTAGTTGTCTTTTGATTGTTTTTGTGCAAAGATCTTCTAACTGTCTTGCAAGTATTGATGCTTACCAGGTTGAAACTTAAAAGAGGGGAAGGATAGTTGACTAGAGAATGAGAGAATCCTCAGTCAAGGAGGAAGGCTAGAGAGCCATCACCTTCACCTTCAATTTCACCCTCAAGAGTCTCAGCAGAAGCTTCAAGAATGTCTGAACATGAAGGATAAATTCCTCAAGACATGGATCCAAGAGAAGAAGAAAGAGTCTTCAGAAAGGCTTTCTTAGACCTCACTGAAATGGTGAGGATATTGTACCAAGAAAGAAATGAGAAATTGGCTGGAGAAGGGTCCAAACATCCACTTGAAGGAGAGGGTTCTTCATGAGGTAAGAAGGATGATGATCATTCCAAGAAAGGACATGGAGGTAATGGTGATCCACCACCCCCATCATCACCTCCTTCCTCTTCATCCTCGTCTTCTTCTTCTGTGCATAAACATAGATCCTCTGGAAAAAATCCTTTTTTGAAGCTTGATGTAAAATTCGAATTGCCTATGTTTAATGGTGAAGTGAATGCAGAAAAGCTTGACAACTGGATTAGGTAGTTGGAAGTTTACTTGAGGATCCAGAATATGCATGATGATGCCACAAAGATTCAGTTGGCTTTTTTAAGAATGGATGGAGCAGTGTTGGTCTGGTGGGAGGCCAAGACCAAATAGGAGATCAAGAAATGTGGTAAGGTTACCTTAACATGAACTGACTTTCTGTTAGCCATTAAAAAACAATTTTATCCTCTTGCCCACATGCAGAAAGCCATTATGAACTGGCAAAATTTCAAACAACTTAAGGGTCAGAATGTCCAAGACTACACCTGTTGGAGAGGTAAATCCCCTCTACGGATAGAGGCGATCCCTACTAGCCCAACAGGGGTCTAGCAACAATCAAACAATGCTATACTGCAGGCTCCTAGTTGTAGTTAACAAGTGGGTAAAAGAAACCTACTTGGATTCCAATGCTATGTTTGTCGAAGAGATGATCCTCTCGCTCCTTCGCTCCAGCCGATCACAATTCCCCGCTATCCCCGTGGACGAACACCTGCACAAGCAAAGAGAGGGCAAACAAGAGCGTAAAATCTACTAACAACAACTATGTATCAGTCAGGAAGGATACAATTTACATCAATCAT
>APFE030105245.1:0-15147 GCA_000404065.3 Pinus taeda | reverse complement strand
TTTCCAACCAGCAACATATCATCCACATACAAGACTAGATAAATAACACGGTCACAAATTAATTTAAAATACACACAATGATATGCTTTGCTTCTGGTGAATCCAAGTCCACATTTTCTCAAAATGTCATTTACCTAAATGTAATATCTCATATGTCAAAACCTATATGTTGATGAATTAATCAAGCCCTAATACACTTGAAACAATTGAATTAAATACTTCACAATCGCAAGTATAATATTTCATCCAAGGCATCCAAAATTCAAATTTGATATCTTCTTGGAGCATATCATAGCTTTGGTACCAAAATGAAATGGTCCCACTCGCAATAATATTGTTCTCCCTAAACAACAACAACAAACCCTTTTGCATAAACTATACTTTAAGTTTTCTTTCTCACATCGATGCAAAGCTCAAACTCTTCCTAATTTCCTTATTGGAACATCCCTCCTAAATATCTTCAAAGACGCTAGCTTGCTATTGCTCACAATCAAGAAACACCTAGTTTGACTGGCGAAGGGAAGAAGAAACATCAATTTTATCATTGGAGATATTGTCATTTTGATAATGAATGATGTGACTTGTAGGAGAAAATGGTCAATGCCTTTCTTATTGAACAACATCAAACAACCATGAAGTTTTGACATTAATGATGCATACCTAGATATTCATGTTAATAATTCAACCTCCACTCACCCTTAGTGGGTTCTCATGGCGTAAAGCTACTATGAGAACAAGAATGAATCTCCCTTCACTTAACAATTTGTAGATCAAGCAACAACTTGCACAATTAATCGTAGAAGAATGGAGCTCTCGTCACTTAATTATTTCTAGATCAAGCAACAAATTGCACAATTAATCATAGACAATAGAAACAAAAAGAACCTTCTTTCTCAACAATTGATTGAAGAATTCCAAATTTTTACCACTCATCTCCAATCATATCATATTGGATGGGTCCACGAAGCAGTACCTACTTTATGTTTGTAGTGTTGTCTCAGATTTACGATTATACCATTCATTTACACGGTTGATTGTGATGTTACACCCCTCTATTGTTGAGATGTGATATTTTTCAAGCCCTACCAGTTTCACAAAAAGGCACAAAATTGTGGGTATTATAACTTCTACAAGCTTTGCAAGGATAACAATATCTATAATGTCATCTCTTCTTTCACTTTTTCTGCATTTTTTAGAAGATAAGTTATTAACCATATCAATATCCATGAGTTCAAAATGTTTGATATGTTTCAATGCTCATCCCGGCTGGCATTCATCTACTTGCTTTATAGTGCTCACACTTTTGCATGGAGATGTCTTTCTAAGCACAAATTCCAACTCCAATCCTCAACTTACTTCATACCATGCCCTAGTCAGCATCTTCTTCATGGTTCACCTACAACTAAGGATATGAAGGTCACATTTTTTGCATAAGTGTTTCCACAAAAAATGATTAGCTTAATGTTATTAGGAGGACATTCTATAACTGAACATCATGCTCCTGCAATTATTCCATGCACTCTCATTTCAACATCCATTTTTCTAGTATCCAATCGGGTTATTCTTGCCAACTCAATTCCTATAAACAATGATGTCTTTCACTAGAAAAGTGTACAATCAATAGAAATTGGTGACAATTTTTTTCATCATTGCAAAACTCATCATACTTTGTCAATAGTTCCTATTAGATTTAGTCCAAATATGTGATATATTTGTGTGTTATTTATTTTGTCCTTTATGTCTTGTAGTTTATCTACCTTCTTGTGAATATTTCATTGCTAACTCGTTCAAAGATGATCACTCACCTAACTTTGTATCGAATATTTATAACCCTTGAAGACTTGGTCAAGTATGATCACTCTCCACCATCTTTGTACAAATATAACCACATAAAACAATTGTGTAAAACATGTATGATTTGATGTTCTCCTTTGGGTACTTGCATTCTTCTTTCTTCTATGAATATGTACAATGCAGACTACCTATACTAACATCAATTGGTGATAGAGGAAAATGTAGAAGGAAAAGCCAAATTGACAAACCTTTCCATCTTTTGAAGTTTTTGAGTGATGTAGTATCTATTATAGATGGCTTTGAGATCTTGTACATAAGGTGTACCAAGGAGGTTGCATGTGCTCTACATTGCATCCATATTATGGCTTTAAACCTTCCACAACTATAAGTTGTAAGACCTCAACGCTTCTTGTGAACATTACTGTATACTTTTCTTCCTTAACATAGTATTAGTTGGGAACTAATGTTTCCCACCTTCTGGTGTTGCTAATGGTCAATGCCTAAACTTCTATTTGTTAAACTACTCACATTTTTATAATCTACGAAACAACTAGGTAGTTGGAAACAACTTGAAGCATGTTAATATGAGCTTGTGTTAACACCATTGGACACATACCTACACACCATGCCTCAAAAGCTTAAGTTGTTTCCTTTACCCATTTGCTCAACTAGCAACATTTTCTTCTCATGTTCCTATCTTTTTTTCACAGAGACATCTACTTCTTTTGCTATGAAATTAGTTCAAAATCACAATGATTCTATTCCTACTCCACTTTTAATGTTTTTTTGTGGGTTTCTATAATTGGTCATTTCCTTTGCCACATTTGTTCAAAATGTTGTTTACTATTTTCTTAATGCCGAAAGCCCATATTCCCAAATGTAAACTCTCCTACCTCAACAACTATATGTTGATGAATCAATAAAGCCACAAAATGCAAGAAACTCTGAGAGGAGGAGGAGGAGAGGCATTGCAATGCCAATTCCAATGTGAATATGAAGTCGAAAATTGAATCGAATTAAAGCAATCAAGATCCTTGACTATTGAGATAACATGTTTGATAATCACAACCAATTATCTCTCACACTTTACTATCATAGACTCCCAATTTTATTAAGAGTGAAGGGTTGGGATTGCAATGATGTTTATATTTATCTCTTAGATGTTGATACCAATTTTGTTTGCAATGGAGGGCCCAGATTGCACAATGTGGAAAGATTCTCTTGCTTTTACAACTAGAAAACAAAAGCTACGACTAGACAACAAAAGCACAATCCATGTCATCAAAGCAAAAATAGAGTGATCTATAGTGTTGGTTAAATTTTTAAAATATAATTATCAATAAAACATTTTGACTTGGTCAAATTACATAAAACTAAAACTAAAATAAAATGTAAAATACATAATTATAATTAATAAGAAAAAAACTTAAATCCAACTTAGTTTTGGATCTATCAAGTGTCGAGAGGGATCAAGTCTCCTTTCGACCTAAAAAAGGTTTGCATCTCAAGGGATTTGATTAGTATCAAATTTCTTGAGATGCAAACCTCTTTTAGAGTGACAAGTCTCCTTTCGACCTAAAAAAGGTTTGCATCAAAAGAGGTTTGCATCTCAAGGGATTTGATTAGTATCAAATTTCTTGAGATGCAAACCTCTTTTAGAGTGACAAGTCTCCTTTCGACCTAAAAAAGGTTTGCATCAAAAGAGGTTTGCATCTCAAGGGATTTGATAAGTATGAAATTTCTTGAGATGCAAACCTCTTTTAGAGCGACAGGAAATTTTATCCCTCTCATCTTGGTAGATCCAGAGTTAAGATAGATCTAGGCTGGTATATTTTTTGGTTTAAGTATGTTTAATGTTTAAATATGCTAAGTGTATTTATGTGACTTGAAATTTTCAATAATTAAGGTAAATATTATAAAAATATTAAATTAAAATAAATATTTATAATTCGTATTGGATGTTTTTAGAATTACTATTATAAACACTAAGTTATTAAATTTTAATAAAAAATGATCAAGTCATAAATATATTGCAACAATTTTAAGAGTTGTGAAATAAAATATAATATTGTGTAATTTAAAACGTTAATTTTAATAGTTTTATGGTAATTTAAAAAATAAAAATGATATAATAATAGTTTATTTTTTTTACAAAATGATTTTTATTTATTTATAAATTAATTCAAGGAGGCTTGGGATTGAGTCAGTAGGCCCGCCACAACTATCCATAACCCTAACTAGATAGGTAAACTGAGTTTGTAACTTGGGAACTGTCTATATTAGTTGGAAAACACATTCCATTGTGAGATATCCATCATTTAGGTTGTTTCTTTTGAAAATGTTATAAGTTCAAATCAAAAGGGGTAGAAGATATACACCTCCATACAAGGGGTCGATCCCTTTGTCTCACAGCATATGGATCTCATACACAAGTTACATCATCATCATCGTCATCATTAGTATAATATATAATATATATATATATATATATATATTTTTATATATAATATATATATATATATATATAATTATATAATATATATATATATATATATATATTTTAAAACCAAATGTATATGCAAGTTCTTCCCTTTACATTGTAGCGAATACATTAGTAGTTATAACTATTATCTTTCAAAAAAAAATCTTGACCATTCTTATCCATGGAAGTATACTTTTCCAACAGGACTCCAAGTCGGACAACAAAAAATGGGGTTTCATCTCTCTCTCTTCTCTCTCTCCCCTCTCTCTTCTCTCTCTATATATATATTACAAATAACCAAATCCTCTATAAATATACAAAATTCTTGTTCATACTGTCACTGATTGATAATACAATTCTTCACAATTGTGCAATGCCAATCCATTTAGATCTAAGGAATATGAGAGGGTTTGATTCTACCATTGGCTTTTAAATATCCTAATCCGAATTTACTCTTTTATTTTCTAGATAAGTTTGCATATTTATTGGGATCACAAAGAACATGGAAATAGGTTATAGAAGAGAACCCTTCCTAGTTCTTTTCATAATCCTTTCTAATGTTTTATCCCTCCAAGAGGAGCCCTCCACCAAATGCTAAATAAGGGGGAAGTCTCTCAAAACAATGAGATAAGCTATTTGGTTTTCTTTGGCTAATTGAACCCCCTCATAAAGGGCATAAGCTTAAGCTTGGTTGTTTATCATATATCCTAAGCCCCATGAATACTACAACTTTAACTTCCTCAAGGCCATAGAGCACCCCTCCCCTCTTGCCACCACTTACATTTTTTCAATTTCAAAAATTAATGTTATAATAAATAAATAAAAATAAATAAATATTGTATTATGAAATTTAAAATTTATAGTTTAAAATTAATATTAAATTGAAATTATTAATTTTTTTTCCATGTTTGTGGATCACAGTAATAGTTTATGTGAAATAAATATTATATTTATATTATTAGATATTTTTTTCCCTATGTCATTCACGACGTCTATTGAGATTATTAGATTTTTTCCCAATGTGTTTTCATGTTCCTCAAGACTAATGACTCGTATATTCACAAAATATTATATCACTCCCTCTTGACTCAACCATGGATCTTGTGTCGAGAGAATCAAACCCATGACCTCTCAATATTAGAGTTGCTTTAACAACAATGACTTGACCAACAAAACTAACTATCAAGGCTAAACTTAATTTTATTTTTTATTTTTTATTTTTATTTATTTATTTTGTGTAAGCTTGGCAGTACCTTTCTTTTCTATTAATCATATATAAGGCAGGAAACAAAATTATGTCCAGTGGCCTCAACTTTCCCGAGGGAAACCAAGTCTATTGGCCACCAATCAACATCATATGCCATCCAAAACTTAAACAGTTTGAGCATGTCCATCCAGGCGAAATAAGCTAGTGTGTCTACTATATGTTTAAACATACTATTGTCCATGTAAATGTTATCTGACCAGATCATTGTAACAAAACAACAAAATAAAGTTATAACTGCATAACTTCTCAACATCTAGTCATCTAACGATTCTATGGGAGCCAGGTCCTTAGCACTCGACCCTGGCATTTCATTCTGGAGCAGGCTTTGAATTTGTTTTTCCGTGCAACCTAAGCAGACATTCTTGTGGTACTCATGCATCTTTATTGCTTAGGTATTTCGATGAATATAGTTTAAGCTAGGCCCCTCTTGCTGGGTTTGCGACGGATCCTCCAAATTCCTGGTACTTATCATTGCTTTTGCCAATAAGTTATTCATAACCCATTAGAGTTGGACTATCTGTTTGAAGAGAGTTTTCCTACCTTGGGTGTGTCCCAGGCTCAAAATCAGGGGTTCCCAATCCTTCACTAGAAGCGACTCTTCCGCAGCCTTTGCGTTCAATTCTGCCTCCCATGACGAAATTAGGGACTTGACCTGTTCTGGAGTTCCCCCACTATAGGCATGCAAGAGTTTTTTCATAATTTTCCTCCCCTGTTTTCCTGCCCCTCTTCCGTTGGATCTTGCTGGTCGAGGCCAATGACATTTTCCTGTTATTGTTGTTATGTTTAGAGTTGCGGTGGAAACCTCTTTTCCACGGCTCTGATTTTTCCTTCACCATGTTGCCTTCGATCAGAGTTTCCTTCAACCACAGGAGCTCCTAGGTTCTTGCCTTGTCCTGGAGCAGAAGTGATGGAATCGGAGGGAGGAGAAGATTAGACAGACTTGAAAGAGTAATGTATGCAAAAAAGTTAAAACCAAACCAAATGCGAGTGTTTTCATCCATCCATTCCTTGTGGAACACAGTTACTGTGTGAAACCAAATTCCCCCCAACCCCTTCACCAGTTGCCTATATCCTCTGTGTACCCAAACTTAGGTGAATTCCCTCCCTCTGGCTCACTGTTCTCCCCTCGGTGGAGCCAGACCTCTGGCTCCATGGATTAAACCCAGTCATGACCGAATTGATAGACTCATAGGTGTTGGGACACTTAGGTATTGGGATACATGTGACAAAGCAGATCCTAACTGAATTGACAGACCCGCTAATGCTTGGTGACCTCGGCTCACCATTCATGCCTCTATGGACCATAAAATTTCCAGAGAACCCAACCTTGATGGGATTGAAAAGCAGGTTGTTAAAGGGTGTGCATGCGTTTGATTGCATTCCCTCCCTTTGAATTTTCATTCTATCCCTAACCCAGCCAGGCCTCTAGATCCAAGAATTTAACCACACAATTGGAGAATTGACAGTCGCACGGGTATTAGGGTCGCCCGAATCCCCTTTCATGCCCTTCTAGGCCAAAGGCTTGTCAAGAGATCAAACAATGGCCGACTGGTTAGACACACCGATTTTAGAGGGCGGCGACTCCCCATTCCTAACCTATTGGACTAGAAGATTACTCGAAGACTAGACAATAATAGACTGAACAAACATACAGGTAATATGAACCCTAGACTCCCCATTCATCTGTCTCTGGCCCATAAATTTTTCGAGCAACTGTAGGCTCTCAGAACTGCCTCTGTCCCGTCCAGGTTCCAAGCACCTGGGTTTGATGAATGCAGGGGCACAATTTACAACCCCAGTGCTAAGAGAAGACCCAAACCATCCATGCATGCCCTTTTGAGCCAACAATTTGCCATATAACACTAAAATTAAAATGTTGGACATCAACAACAGTGAATTGAGCTAAATTCTACCAGAAACATGCGGAACGATCACCAACCTTTGCCAATCCAACCTCCTTTCTTACAGCATAGGCTCCATATCTAGAACAAGGAGGGCCTGAAATATGCACAATGTCCCTGTCTAGCTGAAGCACTGTTGGCGTCAATCTCTCCTTTTGCAGGTGAATTTGACCACCCTACTACCAGTCTCGACTCCTGTAGGCAAGCTCCTCCACAGACCGTGCATGCAAACAATGACAACCCTCACCACCTTTCCCGCTTGTATTCATCCTACCTTTGTTGTTTGTCTTCCCAATGCAGCTGCCACTTATGGCTATCCTCTCTAGGTTTTTATCCCCATGATCATGTGGGGTCGTTGGGTGGGTCGCCCACGTGCCCTGTCCTCCATCCTCTTACACATGTCAATGATTCGTGTGGGGATATCCTATCCTATTGCACCTCGGTTGGGGTTAAAATTAAAATTATTAGATATTAATAAAACAATCAATTTTTTAATAGTTAATAAATTATAAAATCATTTTTTTATAATTAATTAATTACAGAATTAAGATTAATTTAATTTAATATAAATATATATATGTTATATCATTATATATTATATATATATATATATATAATATATTTGTTTATAATATATATATATATATATATATAATATAATATATATATATATATTATATATATATGATGATGATTGATGCTAATTAACTTCTTCTTAAAGTTATACATATAAAGTTAATTAAATTAATATATTAAATAGCAATAATAATATAGAAATACAATAATTATTTAAAAATAAAGTAAATTCAAAATCAAATAAAGAAATATTAAAATGATTAATCTTTAAACCGGATTATAAATTATAAAATAATTTAAGTAATAAAATACATGAAAAATATTTATGTAGATTATTAAGCTTAATTAATTTAAATTCTTATATATCAAATATTAATATAATACAATAATAAAATAAGAAAATATTTTAAAAATTTACATTAAATTAAATATTGAAAAAGATATCTCATTAAAATAAAATAAATTAATATAATTTAATAAATAATATATCTAAACAAAAATAATGAATATACCTAATAAATAAATACATAAAATTCTAGAGTCTAGATTATTATTAATTATTATTTATAAATATGGAAATAAAATTTTTAAATTATTAAATATATAATAATATAATAATAAAATGAAATATTATTTTTAATTCGCTAAACCAATAATAATAATATTAACTAAATATATATTTATAATTTTTTTTTTGTGTAAATCAGACTAATTCTATTATATTACAAAAAAGTTACAGTGAGTTACATCCGCCACCCTGAGTTGGCTCCTTGAGCATTTTAACATTCTGAGACCTATACTGAGCCTGAGAAAAATGGAACTATGAAACTGTCTGCTGACTAGAACCATCCATAACTGAACCCCAGACTAGAAGCAGCCAAAACTTAACCTTCCACTCCTTGCCATAGTGAGAGAGGAGCGTACAGACACATGACCGACATAGCTTGACATTGCCGACGCAGACTTTAAAATCAACATTACAGACACAGGCTTTATAAGCAACTTTAAAATTGAAATTACAGACGCAGATTGACTCTCATTACTGACTATTGAAGCTACAATAACGACAAAAAACTGAACCCAGAGGAACCATACCACCCCGAACGACTGAGCCGCTTGCCTAGGTGCATGGGTTTGGTGGCTCCTCCACCGCTGGACTGATGAATGCACCTGGTTGCTCCTCTTCCACTGTGCATCCATAGGAGTCTGAGTCTGAAGCGCTCGTGTCTGTGTATGGCACGTCTTCTCTCTCAGGCTCGCTTGGTCCAGCTCGTTCTCCCGCCACCGCACCCGTGGCTTCCAGAGGCTGTAGTTGCTGACCCGGAACAGGCGAGGGTGGCCGTGGTGCTGCATGGGCTTCTGGTCGGGCAACATGGTCGCATTTCTCAATGCGTACTGAGACAAGTATACCGCATTGTCCAGCCGACACGGGATTCAGAAGCGGGTTGCTGGATGCCTCCCAAATGGACACACCCTGGCTCTTCCTCTTCCCCTTCCTCGTCCGCGCACTCGGTGAGCTCCAGGAGAGAAGATTTCCTCCTCGGATGCTGAGGAGCGTGGCGATGATGCCCGCCCTCTGGCACCTCCTCTGGAGCCTCCCCGTCTGCAAGCGCCACGCTGCCGCTCACGTGGCATCCTGTGAGCAACACAGAACCAATTCTACCCAGAGATTGCGAATGTTGTGCACCACTGTGGATGCTGGACCCTTGCAACAGCTCACACACCAAATTACACACTAAATTCAGAAGGAGAGATGGAATATGGATATAAGCAGCCTTGCTTACCACCCTGGTCGCAAGCCGAGCCCTTTCAGGAGCTGCGTGGAGTGAGCTGCTTCCGGAGGGCCGAGCAGACCAGAACCAGAGGACCAAATCTTGAACCAGGACACCGAGGGATGGAAACGCCGCGACACTCAGATCTTCTGGAGGTCGAGGGCGATCGTGAACCATGCAGCTATCAGACTGAACAACATACCATGCTTCCACCTCCAACACAGAGCCACGAATTACCTTCGAAACCGGGCTTAAAACCAGGGCCTCCGGAGCCGAGGGCCGAGGTCTGTGTTTGGGCTTGTGCCTCCTTGGTGCTAACATCCAAGAACCAGGCACCCCACTTACCAGCGTGATCAGACAGAACTCTCTGCGCACAGAGCTTCGCTCTCGCCAAACCCCTCTCATCGTCGATCCGAGGCAACTAACCGATATATCCCTGCACCTAGAAATTCTCCCTCCTCCTCCATTAATGCTGGCCGGACCGAATGACCGCCTTCTCGAGGCTTCGGGCCAGTTGGCTCGAGCTGGCGGCCACTTGGCATTTAATGAGGCCGCCTCCTCCATTATTGCATCACATAACACCCGCATCCGGGGATATTTATAATTTTATTATTCATATAAAATAAAGATTACAGTGAAAGTACCAAATTTTATTAAAATAAATAAGATTTTTTTTTTAAACAAATTATTTAAATAAAAAGGTTAGGTTTTTATATATATATATAGTGGGAAAAAAATTATAAAATAAATGTTAAATATATTAAGAATATGTAATTATAGTATATTAATAAAATACTACATATATTTTAAAAAAGTTAAATTTAATTAGTATTAAAATGTAGTATATATTATATATATATATATAATTAGGACATTATTTTTAATGCATTATTATATGTTTAATACAAATAATTTGAAAATTCAAATTATAAAATGATTTCATATATTGATAGCGTAGAAAATTATAAATAATTGAGTTATTTTTTAAAAATTGTGATTATTATTATTTAAAATTTGCTAAATAAAAATATAAAAAGAATATTTTCTTTATATTTAAAAAGGAACTTCACTTGACTACTAGAATTTTGTGATATAAATTCTCTATTAACGAGGCCAACCATGTGAAGGTGGAAGTTCATTTTCCCCCTCCCCTCAACTCCTAATTTACGGTTATACTACTATATCACTCATTACTCATCACTCCCCCAAACCCACTTCCTATGTGATTTCCCTAAGCAACATATTAAAGTTCGTTTGATCTACCCCATCAATTGTAGCTTATATAATATTACTATTTCACTCAACACTCTCCAATCCCCCCATTTAATTTATTGTGCAATAATTTAAAATTGAAAATAGACATCAAGTTTTGATCATTACAAAAATATTACTGCAAATACAAAAAGATACCATATAAAATTTTTCTCATTCTCACACAAATTCTCACATTCCAAGCACATACACAATCGCAATGAACAAATGACAAATAAACAAACAACCCAATCAAACATCAATCATCATTACATTCAAAAATATAATAGATATACAAGCATCACATCAAATTTTCATCATTCCGTTAAAAAACATATAGATACACAAGTACTCAAACATCATATCACATTTTCATCATTACATAAAAAGCATTGTAAATACACAAACATATAAACATTCCTTCACATTTTATTACACACAAGATTGTAAATACACAAAAAACAATGTGATGAAGAATACAAACACACAATCATAAATGCATACAATCAAGAATACAAACACATAATAATACATGTGTACGACCAAGAATACAAGCACACAAACAATCAAGAGTACAAATGCACAATGAAAAATGCCTACAATCAAGAGTAGAAACACATAACATACAAGTCGACCATACAAAAATTCAATCACTAAATAGGTATACACATGTTTTTGCAATTACTATATACTAATCAATAAATGTACATACAATAAAGACATACAACTTGATCATACACAAAACACATCAATCAATGTATACAATAAAAACATACAAATCGATCATACAGAAATTCAATCATTCAATAGGCATACATTTTTTTTGCAATTACTATACACCAACCAATCAATGTACCTACAATAAAGACATACAGCTTGATCATACACAAAACACATCAATCAATGTATATAATAAAAACATACAACTCGACCATACATAAATTCAATCACTCAATAAGCATACAATTTTTTTTGCAATTAATATGCACCAACCAGTCAATATATATACAATAAAGACATACAACTTGATCATACACAAAACACATCAATCAATGTATACAATAAAAGCATACAACTCGATCATATAGAAATTCAATCATTCAATAGGCATACATTTTTTTTCCAATTACTATACATCAACCAATCAATGTACATACAGTAAAGACATACAACTTGATCATACACAAAACACATGAATCAATGTATACAATAAAAACATACAACTCGATTATATAGAAATTCAATCACTCGATAGGCATCCAATTTTTTCTTGCAATTACTATACACCAACTAATCAATGTACATACAATAAAGACATTCAACTTGATCATACACAAAACACACCAATCAATGTATACAATAAAAACATACAACTCGATCATACAGAAATTCAATCACTCAATAGGCATACAACTTTTTTTGCAATTACTATACACCAACCAATCAATGTACATACAATAAAGACATACAACTTGATCATACACGAAACACATCAATCAATGTATACAATAAAAACATACAACTTGATCATATAGAAATTCAATCACTCAGTAAGAATGCAATTTTTTTTGCAATTATTATACACCAACCAATCAATGTACATACAATAAAGACATACAACTTGATCATACACAAAACACATCAATCAATGTATACAATAAAAACATACTACTCGATCATACAAATTCAATCACTCAATAGGCATACAACATTTTTTTGCAACTACTATACACCACCCAATCAATGTACATTCAATAAATTGAACCACTAAATAGGCATCCAAAAATTGTGCAGTTATCACAAAAACCCATGGTTGGAAAAATATTATATTGATTAAATCAAATGCAGGTTGATTTAATATTAGGTTTGCAATGAACATGTTGTAACTATTTATATATATGCATTATTTGATACTTTTAATCTACAATCTATTAAACTAAAACTATCTAGTTCTAAAATAAACAAATAAAAGCAAATGAAAAGTAAGGTGGAAAGAGGGACACAAACCCTTGAGGATAGCCATGGTCCATCCTCAAGAGCAATGAGAAAGGGCTTTGAGCCCTTTCAAACAAAACAATACTTTTTATTATTATGGTGTTTTTAGAGTAATTACATAATAAAGATGAAAAATAAATGAATGCTAGTTTATTTTGGGTCATGATAACATAATGAATTCATAATGACATGTAGATATTTCATCTATCCTAGCATGCTTGTACATTCTTCATGTGCTTTCTTATCATCTGCCAAAAAAACAACAACAATTATTAAAATTTAGTGGTCATCTATACCATATCTCTAAAGTAGCAAAAACTTTATGAAGAATCAAATTTAATACATTAGGCAAAGTGACCAACATAAATTGATAATTGAAAGGCAGTGAATAAATTGAAAGCTCATATCGAGCTTTGAATTTACCTTTGCACCATTTACTCTAAGTTCTTTTGTAACCTTGATATGCCCATGCAACACAAGTCATCATATAGCCTACAACCCATTTGCACATATTCATCAAATTAAAAGATATAATCAATTAAATGCAAACAGTCCCAGCGAAACATGGAGTTTGGCCTTTTAGAATTTGGAAATGGAAAATAATTATTTTTCTTGACTACTAAAGAGAAATAAAAATACAACAATAAATAGATTTACTATCAAATTATTTATACGAAAATAAATAGATTTCTTATCAAAATAATCACAGCTATCTCCGTAATTCTATTTGTTATCATAATCATCACAGCTATCACTCTAAATTATAAATGAATGGGCATACCAAAAAAAATCCAATAGTCAGTTAAGGAAATGTTGTTTTCCTTGTGCTTAGATTCAATGTCCACGTATGTACAAGGGATGATCCGGGAGAATGGGCAGTGCATTGGGAGACCCAACAACCAACCGTAAGCCCACTACTCTATTTGGCAAGGTCTCCACCACACATGTAAAGGTAAAGGTGATTGGAGAGAAGAATCCAAATATAAACCCAGAAATTTAATCTGAACAGTTATGACGATGAAATTTGTGAGTATGTCACATCCAAAGACAAAGCCACATACAGAAAATTCACAACGTTAAAAAGATAGACTCGGGCGTTTTACTATTTTGGAGTGAATTGAGTATTATTGGCAGGCTGACTCTGGGGTTTTACTATTTGGAGTGAATTGAGTACTATTGGCAGGTTCATAGGAAGCAGTGAAATATTTCAAAATGGCCTACACCCTTGCAACTTGAAGTGGGACAGCAAAAAAAATCACACAGAAAACCTTGGTTGAAAGTTTCCAAAGCGAAAGGAACTCATCATTAAAAATTGTTAAATGCTTCTTTATATGCTTCTTTATGTACATATTTTGATGAACTTAACAAATATTTTGTTAAAGCATTTTAATGTCAACCAAATTAAGAATGATTAAATACAGAGAGAGAGCCCAGTATTTGAGCAAATTTACCAAATTATGAATTAAAAAAAGGTATGGGGTTTTATGTAATCTGATATGTACTGGGTAATTTGGTCGTGGGTGATATTGGATTAGATACTGAGCCTTTGCATCCGTATGGAGGGTGTCTGGGGAGCTAGAGAGGATAAAGGGGTGACCCAACAACTGAGCAACCTCTGCATCAATATGGAGGGTGTCTTGGGGAAGATGGAGAGGATAAAGGGGTGACCCAAATCAAATCTGTGCCTATAAAAAGAACTTGAGCCATTAAATTACAAGTCCAACATAATCCAGAAATTCAATATAAATGAAATATATTGAATCCAAATATAAACCCAGAAGTTCAATATAAACCAAATATATGGAATCCAAATATAAACCCAGAAATTCAATCTGAGTAATATGGAAGGGCACCTGGAGACATACAAGCAGAGGGATCTAAGCTATAGTTAGAGAGCCAAAGAATAGGCAGCACGACCGGTGAAGTTTCACTACCCGATTCCTGAACATCGGGAAGGGATACCCTCCAGAATCCAACCCCACCTCCTGAACCTACTCATTCTCAATCTCCCGGGCTTCATCCACGAATATAGATTTTTGGATAATAGCTAAGTTTAGGCTTCAGCTACGAATGATAAAATAAATCACTAAAGAGCAAGCCACGAATGAT
>APFE030105242.1:0-64813 GCA_000404065.3 Pinus taeda | reverse complement strand
AACAGTACCTCATATCCTCTGTCCTCCAAAGCTGAGACAGATATGAGATTCTTCCTCATCCCTGGCACATAAAGAACCTCTGTCACTTTCAAAGGAGGTTTGGACTCCCTCTGAAATGTCAGTGTCCCCACCCCGACTGCTCTAACAACTCTGTCATCACCGAGTACTACCTCAATATCAGTGCCACTCTCTGAAAGCTCCGAGAAGTACTCACGGACTCCTGTCATATGACGTGAAGCCGCACTGTCTACATACCAGATACCTGTAGATGCTCCGCTAATCGAGGGAAAAGCCTGCTCCCTCTGAACCTGTATGGTAGGTGATCCTGCACTAGAAGACTCACACATAGTGAATGCAAACTCCCGGTCAAAACGACCTGCAAAGTCCTCAATCTCTGCTGAAGCTGCCAAACTCTGGTCCTTCCCCTTCTTCTTTTTCTTCTCTGGACACACAACTACATAGTGTCCCATCTTTTGACAATTCCAACACTTCACCTTGGAATAGTCATTCTGTGTGTTTATCTGTTTACCTTTACCTTTGCCTTTGCCCCCACCACTACTTGTGGAAGCCTGCTTCTTCCCTTTGCCTTTCTTGCCTCCTGCCACCAATGCTATATCCTCATCCTGCTCAACTGGCTTGGCTGCCCCAAGCTGACCTTTCCTCATCTCTGTCTGAATGCAATCATCCCAAAACCTCTCTCATGTGGGAAGGGTCTCACGGGCACAAACCCCATCAGCAAAGTTCATCCATGAACGGGGGAGACCATTTACCGAAATCCGCACCAACTCAGTGGGTGGAATGGCCTCTCCAATCGCTGCCAACTCATCTCTCACATTAGTAATCTTAGTGAAATATCCAACTGCACTATCATTACCCATCTTAATGTTCTTCAGTTTCTCCTTCAGAACCATTTTCTGGTTCTCATTGGTACTCTGGTAGAGATTGGACAATGCTGTCCACATCTCATGGGCATTGTTCTTTCCTCTCACATGAGGAATGCAATGGTCTTTGATTCCGTCTAGAATCAGCCTCTTACCCTTGTTGTTCTTTTTATTATAAGCAGCCAACTGAGTAGCATCAGTGGGCACAACAACAGGGGTCTGTGTGGTATGCACCATGATATCCCAGACTTTTGCCTCCTCAAAGATACTCTGCATTCTCTCCTTCTAAACACTGTAATTTGTATGCCCATCCAACCTATCCTCCACCCTCATACCCAATGACATCCTGCTGTCCTAAAACTGAAAATAGCACTGCTGTAGTAAAGATAAAACCTGTTGTTTATGAAAAATTAGCTTGCTGGAATTTTCTGAGTGAAAAAACAGCAGCTGTAATTTTTCTCTTTTGCTGTCCCAAACTGCCCTTCAGCACTCAAGCTCTGATACCATTTTAAAAATTTCTGTTTTTCCACCCCGGTTTTCAGTTTCTCCTTATTTCTCCCATGTAGTTAAATGCCCTTTCCCATAACCATACATTCAACAAGCTGAAAAAAATAAATTTGCTGAAAACACAAATTCTGGAAATTTTACAGAATGCTGGAAATTGCAGAAATAAAAATCAGCAGTAATAAACAACCATTAAAACACATTAAAACACTGATATTTTTGGTCAACGTGACCCTGGAAAAACCCCCTAAAACTCTTGGGGAAAACCAGTTTGAGAGTTCTTCTTTATTTCTGAAAAATGTCTTTTTACAGTAAGAAAATTTCATCAAAAATTACAGCAAAATAATTTTTTCAGCAAGTAACTTATCCGTTTTCAGCTCAACGGATCACCTGGAAACTTCTCAATTTTCAGCAAAAAAATCAGTTTTTTCTGCTTGTTCTTGCTGCTGTTCTGCTTGTCTTTCTGCTGTTCTGATTTTGCTGAAGAGCTGCCTGGTATGTGTGCCAAACTGCTGCCTCTTTCTCCTTCTTGTCCAGAAATCTCCCTTGCTCTCTTGCTCTCCTTCTCCCAATCTGCTCATGAAAGAATGAATGATCTTTTCCTCCTTTTCCTCCTTTAATATAACTCCAAGTGACTTTTGGGTGATCCAAGTGACTTTTTGGTGATCTCTAAATCCAATGGCTGAAATAGATTTAGATCAATGGCTGAGATTAAATGCACATTTAAATCTCACTTTCTATTTTTTAATTCACCCCACTTTAATAAAGACCCACTTAGTCATTTATTTCCAAAGTCACTTTTCCTTTCTAATTTTTCATTGACTTTATAAAAGTCACTTTAAAATTAGACTTAGTAACTTTATCACTTAAAGTCACTTTTAAATTAGATTTTAACTTTATAAAAATTATTAAGTCACTTTAGGAGAAAAATTAAAATTTTTTGAACACTTTTCCCTAGGCCAAAGATCAAAGCCTAAGGGAACCACCTATCCTCCCGTACCAAATTTCAACATGTAGGAGTCACATTAGTTACACTGGAAAACTAAAAAGTATATCCTTCAATATGTCTAGGGTAAAATCACCTATGGGATTCATTACGCAACAAATTCTTCTTTGGATCTCATTGGATTCACAGATTAAGATTGGGATGGTGACAACCTTTATCGCAAGTACATATCCAACTATGTACTTAGTTTGGGATTTGACCCCATTTGTTGGTCAAGCAAGAAGCGAACTACCATTGCTTTATCATCAGCAGAGGTTGGGTGTAGAGGAGCAGTGAATGCCACCATTCAGGCCATTTGGCTACAACATTTCTTTTCCAATCTTGGTATCATCATCCATCATCCCACTTTCAAATGGTGTGACAATCAGAGTACACTGATGTTTTTCATAGATATCTAAGTGCAAAAAAAAAAACGAACCAAACATATTGAGATCCACATGCACTACATCAAAGGATTGATTCATGATGGGATCATTGATTTGCAATGTTGCCCCAGTTGTAAGAAGATTGCTGACATCTTCAACAATACTTTCATTGAGAATAAGTTTCACTCTCTATGAGATCGTATCGGGGTGAAGGACATGACTACCTAGCAATTGTATTGTATTTTCCTTTGGCATTGTATTTTAAGGGAGGTTTTTATTCCCACTAGGTTCTCCCTCTTTCCTCTTTCTTGCATTGTACATAGGTACCTAAAATGGCCTTGTTGATAGAACTCATTCATATTGCATCATACTCACCTGAGTTATACTCAAGGGGTGGTGTTGGTGTACATGCATGTTAGTTAGCTTTAGTGAACTCTAATGCTTGCATGTGATGTGCACTTAGTTAGGGTTAGTTATATATAGTGCTTACATGTGGCATGAACTTATATTTAGTTAGCCTCAGTGCTTGCATAAATTTAAGCTTAACTTAATTTCTTTATGTGTTTATTCTCTAATCAATATTGAAAAATCAAATTCATTCTCTTTTCCAATTTTTGCAAGTTTATGAAATTATTCTTCACCTATATCTTTATATGTGCTCTAATAATTTTACAATTTAGGTGGTACTCTTCTGCAAGTGAAAAATATCGCCACGAGCTCCATTAATTCCAGAAACAAAAGGATATTTTCTCCAAAGTGATCCCCTTCACGTCAAAATTATAAGTGATTCAACAATGATGAAGAAATGCAAAGGTTCATTTTCAATATGCAACCCAAGAAAACCCCACAAAATATTTTCAAGAACAACAATAACTAAGATGAAATGCAATGGAATTTTCCTTCTTTCTATGATATGTAATATCCTGTGATATCTATCCTTGTGTTTCAAAAATATATATAAATAATGTTAGGCACCTAATCCCCGGGGCATGATTTGGGTTATGGTGTGTTAGGGTGATTAGTTACTTAAGTTAAAGAAACTTGGAAACTGAACCTAACGGTTTCATGATTATATTTATACATGTACATTTTCATCATTCTTTGAATTAAGTTGAATTCATTTTCCACCAATTTGTTGCCTTACAGTGGTATCAAAGTAGGTTATTCATCTTCCTTATTGATTGAATTGTGCCACTAGTTTTGTGGCCATTTTGGGTACTCCTATTTTGGCGTGCTGTGGAGATTGAAGGATAAACATCAATGACTTATCAAGAAAAGTTTGGAGTGTTTAAAAAAATTGAGAGTCCAATATTTTGGAGGTTACTGACTTGCACCCAACTGCTATTATTGATGATTAGTGATTGACTGCCTGACAATGATTTCTGGCATGAAATTGATCCTGTTGTTGTTGGTGCTATTTTGAAAACCCTTGATGTTTCAAAAAAAAATTCATGTGCAGTGTAAGGATGCAAAAGAGAGTGATTGTTTGTATTTATTAACAATGATGGATTAAGAAGAGATGTAAAGGCTTTGTAGATAGGAGCAGAACAATCTTTTGCAAAAAAGTTATAACTCCATCCTTCCATCTGTCGAAAATCCTTGGTACCTGTTGCTTAAAACAACATCAATTAAAACCTGTTAATTGTGCACATCCGGGAGAGGGGTGGAAAATGGAGAAGAGTAATTGTTGAGCCTACAATTGGCAAAGAAAGCAACATAGTGTTGGCAGAGAAAACACTATCATCTAACTCATTCAAAAAAACATAAACAATTGAGAAAATGGATGGAATGAGAGTATTAATGTGAAATTACTTAGATGTACTCAGACGCTACTGAAAAGATTGGCGATGTATCAGTTCATGTTCAACATATGACTTCTATCCATATAGGGTCAATTCATATCACTCTGATGGTACGAATTCTTTAACTGATATTACCTTTATACAACGACTCACTTTCTCTGACATTAATATCTCCTTTACGGTTGTAATTCACCACATTCACAAACTATTGTAGCAATGCGGTCCATTTTTTTATATCTCTACCATGAACATTTTCATCTTATCTTCGTGAACCCACACTTGACGTGTGTGTTTTCGGATATACTCTTCTTGATAGGTCATTGTCATGAGATTTATGCACAAGTTTATCACTAATTCAAAACCCTTTGATATTAAAGACAAGCTTATTTTTTTACCTCACCGTGTTAATTCATTAATCTCTCATTTTTTGGAGCCTTCATAAGTTTGTGAACATTTTTGATCAACCTTGCGTGTCATTCTTGTTCTTGGCCGCCTATTTGAAACCTTGATGTTGTGTTCTAAGTGATTAAGAAATCACATTGCATTTTACGTATTAAAGGATGAAAATCAATATTGATTCCACCATAATTTTCATCCTAACTTTTCCTGATCAAAATGAAGTACAGGAAACAAAGGTCAACCTCGTGAGTAACATTGGAAAGACGACCAACATAAAATATGGTAGAATACTATTCATTATGCAACGAAAATGTTAGTGCATCTGCATTTTGTAGGGAGCGAGAATGTAGAAATAATAATGATGGAATCTTTTGATGATGTCCACTATTTTAAATTGCACGAAAGTGGCGTGAAAGTTAGGCAGAGTGTGTGAAGAAAGGAGAATGTGTTGTGTGGAGAATAGACCCTGACTACAAACTATTCACCAATAATTATGATCATCTGAAAGATATTGTGAATATCATAAATACCATTCTTAATTGTACGTGTTATTGAATCTGAATATATTGAAGAATTGTTAAAGGAGGGACCATAATGTAATTTTGAGTTCCAACGACCACTTCTTCCCCTGCTTTAACAGTGAGTCAACCTGCATGTTATATAACCTCTAAGTTATAAATCGTGATGTTTGCATGCTGTTTGAGTGAAGATGGAATTGACTATTGGAAATGAAATAAATAACTTTATAATTTGGAAAGAATAGAGATCTATGAGGCCTTTAGTATGAACATATGAGTCAAGTCGTGCGATTGAGATTGTTTCACTACTGAAAGTCTTGAAATTTTTCTTTGATTTGCTTATCGATAACTGTGGTTGATGTGAAGAGATAAGCCAAGAATTAGTTGTGTACATTCCACTCGTGCAATACTTCCTCGATCTCAGGAATTTAGATAATACATATTGGAGAGTTTCGAGGCGTTTAAACAATTTGAGTGGGGCACTTGCAGTGCTATATAGACTTGGAAAAAGAAAACTTCACATGACCAGGTTTTGAATTTTGTTGAGCTTTGACTATGGTTGGGTTAAGCTTGAATTATATAATATATGGGTATAAAATCAATAATTAAAGAAATATATTGTGGTTAGAAAATCTCATACAACTACCTTTCGTATATTAAAAGTCACAAGTTGAAATCTTTGTGAAGATAATTTTGGAAGTTGGACGACATAGTTTTGTTTGCAATAGTTTTAACTTTTTTGAAGCTACTTGAACTTGCATTGTAAAGTGGGTGCATTTTTGTCTGAATCCAACAACCTTAATTTTATTATTTAATAAAGTGTTGGAAGTAATTAAAACGCTGATTAAATCTAATGTCGGTGATACAGTAAATATCAACAAATTTATTATTCTTGATATGCAATCTAATCTACATGATGTACATAAGATATTTTATTTTCTCCAAATAGAGTTGCAATTATAGAGAGAAGAACTACAAAAGAAAAAATTTGAACCTGTTCTTCTTCACAACAATAGTTTGTTTCAGCCTAATCATCATCGAAAGAATGATAAGATTAATGAAGTGATTTCAAAAGCACATTTGGATGCAATGGAAAGTAATGTTCAAGCAAGGGTATGCAAGAGTCATTTGTATACATATGTGCAACCTACAATTCCCAAAAAACCTACTATAATATGTTGGGAAGAAATTACACATAACAAAAGCATAAAAACATGTTTCTTTTTTTCCTTTTTATGTGCCTCATTTTTCTAAACCTATACAATTTTATAGTGCTGGATTTCTAGACGGTGTTGTTCCAGAAAAATTGGTCATTGCCAACATTGTGACAGAGTTGGACATGTGAAATATCGATGTTTTGATCTACACCCATGCAAACATTGTGGAAATAAAAATCACCATTATAATAGATATTCCAAAAAGAAGACTACTACAAGAGAGAGAATTAATTTTGGATGAATTGCTTCATGGGATTGGTCTAAAGTAGCCAAGAATATTTACAGTTCATATTGACGAATATGTTCGAGAGTATTGACTAACTTTCAATGATGAAGAATTCTTCATCTTCTCACCTTGTATTCGAGAAGGGGGGAATTATTGATGGGCTACTATAGGTTCAAAGATTTGTCAAGTGAGCTTGAGTCAAAGTATAACTCCCTCCTCTCACATTTACTCAATTTACTGGCGTATCAGGGTAAACACGTGACAAAGAGTTACTATGATATATTCAACCTTTATATCACCTTAAGGAAGTGGAATCAATAAAACAAAACCCTTAATGACTTCCCTATTAGGTGCCATAGGAACCCCAAGGGCTAAACCACCTTTCCAGGTGTTGAGACTCTTAATTAAGCCTCTTTATTCAATGCCTTTATCTCCGAAATGTTGGGACAACACTACCTAATTTTGACTCAAACCCTCTAGTCACATGCATGATTCCTTCAAGGGAGCAACTGCAATCCTTTTCACCTAGTTCTATGCCTGCGACCGTGAGATTTAAGTCACTTTTTCAATCTAAGATCCAGACCTCTACCCAGAACTTATTGAAACTTTCCAAAACCATGAACAACACAAGGAAAAAGACTTCCATACAAATATTAGATAATAAATTGACCTAACAAGGCCTAGCAATGACAAAAATTTCGTCAAATATATCATAAACATGAAATCTATAGGTCATAAATACACATTTGAACATAAGGGTTTGATACTTATTTGAAAATCACCAAGAAGGTCTAGTTATTTCTCATAATAGTTGCAATAACATCTATTAGGTCATACATTCATCATTAATTCATTCATTAATCAAAACATGGTAGGATCCATGACTAAGATTTGTCATAAAACCATGCTTATAACCAACATATAACCAATAGAGTAACAATAATAGAACAACCCTTAAAGTATTAGAATAAAAAGTAGATGTACACATAAATCACAAGAGGAAAAGAGATATTATTAACATTTGAAAATCCAAAAAAGTTAGGGACTTCCACATACCACCTGACCATAGGTTGGGTTGTACCAAATATTTCTTTCAGCCAATCACCCCCGTGCCATATTCCAAGAATGAATGTGGGTCTCATAACAAAACTAGCCAGTGCTTCCCAAAGCCAAAACACCTCAACCCTCATATATAAAACTAGGCTTTACCACAATCACCACCGGATCACGCGACCCTAAACAAGCATGGATTCCTCTAGATATCTCCACCTAAACCATGAGGAATTTCTCCATCTCAACCTCTCGACTTTATTGTGTATCCCATCATTATTGGTCAAGGGATTCCTAGGATCAATAAAGGGTACTCCCCTCTGACATTTACTGTGTATCGCGCAATTCACCGGTCAAGGATTCTTAGGCTCAATCAAGGGTATTCACCTCTGATATTTACCATGTACCCCTCCATTCAGCGCTCGAATATTCCTAGGCTCAATCGAGGTGTTCACAATTAGGATTTACCATGTATCCCATCTCGAGATTCTTATGCCTTGTGAATAATCCTGAGACCACCCCACTCAGATTCAAGTCCATCCAACAATCCATCTCAACCAAATACAAGAGAACCCACCACACCATGGTTATCTAGGAATGGCAAGGAAAGAATGAAGAACATGTCACACCTGACAAAACCCATGCCAATGATAGCAAGGGAACCAAGAACACACATGCATGTATCATGCATTCCACATCTAGCAAGGAAACCATACATGAAAATCGATACTTGTAAGTAATCCCACTATCCCATTATAGTTGCTTAATCCAACTCTTCCTTGCTTTATCATTACTTCCTCCTACTTTCTTGTCCTTCCTTTTCCTTATTTTCTCTATTGTTAGAGTGCTCCAAGAATACTCTAAGTTTCCAAGAGTATGATACAGAGAGAGAATAGAGAGAGAGAGGTCCACCATATAACTGACAAAAAGGTACCAACTGATCCTCAAGAGAATTTTTATTAATGAGACCTCCAATTTCTTCAATTTTCCATTATTTTCCTTCAATTTCCTCCTCACGAGCAACATGTGGCCTTTCACCTTCCTTTTCCCCTAATTTCTTTTATTTTCATGAATAAAATGTCAATTAATTCCACTTTTCCTTTTTAAAGCCTTTCCCATTTCCTTTTCAGATTTCCTTCAACCATAATCACTGAAATTATGTTTTTCCCAACATTCAGCTTGGAATACATGTCCCATGACCTTGGTATTATATTTTTTTTTACATGATTTTTTTGACCAGGGCTGTTACAGAACCCTCCCCCTTGGGGGAACACTGTCCTTGGTGTTCAATGACACTTACAACCAATAAGACTGTTGAAAAGAAAAACATACTACCATGGAGATTTATAACTTAGCTCATTACAGTATTTAGAATGACCTCTGCTAAAAACATGACAATCATAATGTATTGGAGATTTATAACACAACTCATTATGGTATTTCCAATAACAATCACATATACTTATGCACATTTTATTCAAACAACAAATAACCATAATTTCTATGGAGCTTGATAAATACAACTCAATACAATATTTACAATGATATACACATGTACATATATGCACATTTTCTCTAATCAACAAATAAAAGGATATGATACATGCATATGCAACAAGGGAATTCAGAGGCTCACACCTCCACCATGAAAAGTAGAACCAAGATTCACCTCCTTCCTAGGAAGTCCATAATTCACTATCAAATCAAATCTACATCCAATGTCCAACACTACAATCCTGTGCCACTTGTCCCATTAGTGAACACTTACCAGCTCATTTTTCTAGGCCACATTCCCAATGTGCATTTGATTCCATCTAGCAATGCTAAGGACCAAACAAATCCATTCCACGACCTTGCCTTCTCCTCTACACAATCCCTCAAGAAATTCGATCACCCCCTTTCGTGCAGTCACTCACCTTCCAATTTTCCCGACATCCCCTATCCTGGGCGATCCATCCCTTTGCAAGGTTTCCTCACATCAGAAGGTTCAAAAACCAAGGCATATCCCTAACTTAAAACCTTCATACCGGCCATAGAATGCTCATGGAAATAAATTTAAACTATTGGGTACCAGTGTCCCACAATGTCCCTACTCCTTAAATGCTTTACCAACATATTGTTTCCTATTCCAACTCCTTTTGTTTTTGTTACTTCTAATGCTTGTAGTTAGTTTCAACCACCCAACCCGAACGTTTTTCATGATTTACTATACCAAAGACATAATTTCCATTAGATTCAAAATGAATTGAAATAAATTCAAATCATACCTCATTAGTGGTCCATCAATATGGTACACTTGCAATTTTGTTTACTTCTTGTCACAAAAAGTCAAACTAGTTCTTTGATCAAATCGTCATGTATAAATATATCACATCTAGTTATCTCAAAATACAACCGTCATAAATCAGAATCATAAATCACATGAAATCATCATAAACCATAGTCATAGATCACATGTAACCATCATAAACCATAATCATAGATCACATGCATAATAAAACTGAAATAAAATATCAATACTTATACTTCATTTGATCCTTTTCTTCTGCCTATGTTCTTTATATACACACATTGAATTAAGTTGTGAAACCCGACAAGCATCTAGTGCCTTTTCTTATCTCTAATGACGTACACATACACACAAAATACAACATCACATAATACATGTTCCTACATCCGATATACAACCAAACACATACACCTACATTTGGTGTACAACACAACACAATACATATACGTACATAGAGTACAACACAATGAATACACATCACAAGACCACAACTACACAATGCACATACGTAGTACCACATGTACACAACACAATGTGTACGACATGCACACAGAACCACAGGTACACTAGTACCACCTATACAACATGTACTAAGTACCACCCATACAGAACACCAACTACATAACGTGTACACAACATGAGATGTACACGACACGACCTACATAATATGTACACAGTGCCACATGTACATGCACCACCTATACAACATGTATACAACACCACATGTACGACATGTACACAACACCACATGCACGACATGTACACAACACCACATGCACACAACACCACATGTACAACATGTACACAACACCACATGCACACAATACCACATGAACAATCATGCACATAACATCATATGTACATAGCACCACATGTACAACATGCACACAACACAATATGTACATATCACTACATATACAACATGTACATAGCACCATGTGTACACAACAACGCATAACCAACATATGCACAACACCATATGCGTGCAACACTACATATCCAACATGCACATAGTATGATATGTACATAACACCACATATCCAACATATACATAGCACCATCTATACCCAACACTACATATGAAATATACACACAACACCATATATACAACAAGCACACAGCGTCATATGTACACAATACTACATATGCTACATGTACACAACATTAGTGTTGCACATCGTAAGACCGCACTGTACTTACCAAGAAACCTTGCTTCTATTGTCTTATCCATGCTTGTCCCAACATGTCACAAAGCACACTGCTTTCATTACACTAATGTATCCCTAACCATAAATTTTCCATAACATAAACATAGCATAATCACATAATATCCAACTCATAGCCACATGATACTGACCTCGTAGATTTGTGAGGACTACTCTTCCCACTTGATCCCCGATAAAACCAGGAACCTCTTCATGCCTCTTACCTACATAAGCAATCATTCCTCCACAAGAATGATCGCTGACAACCCTGTGAGACAATGACATAGATACATAGATACATACATATATTTAGATTATCTTCCAGATACATCGCATAAGGTTTCTTTTTTTATCGACATTTCAAACTAGCAACGGTGATTTATCTTCAAGATGTGAAAGATTATTGAAACACTGGTCTCATTTTTCCAACTATACATATAGAGATGCTTTGCCGACAAATACTAGGATTTATTAAATTGTTTTTAAGTTGTTCTATTTGTTTTAAAATTGTGATAGAATTAATTTAATTATTCTCTTATGTTTTGTATTTTTTCATTAAGTTTATGGTTATATTACTTATATTTGTATTAATTATTTCGTATTTTTATTAATTTTATTTTAATTAATTTTATAATTATACATTATTTTAATTATTAATTTTAATTTTTGTAATATATTTATTTCAATTTATTTATTAATGAGTTAATAATATCTTCTTATTTATGTTTTATTGTAATTGTTTTTACTTTGTATTTATATTAGTTTTAATTATATGTTGTGATTATTTATTAAGGTTCCCTACATATTGTCCTATTTCGAGGAGTTATTATAGTTAAGATATTTTCAATTGATGTTTATTTCCTATGATTTTTTAAAATTATATTTTATTAAGGTCATAGTGTGTTATTTAATTAAAATGGATTAGATCGTTTATGTTTGTTCTACGTTAATTAGAGGAGGATTATAGTTAGGTAGGGGTAGTTTTGGATGCTAGGATTGGAATCCAGTTTTCGCTTATGGTCCAACCATCGTCTCTATTGAGGTTATTAGGGTGTTTGTTATTCTATGCATTCTTTGAATTTCGTTATGAAGTAGTGATCACTTCTAGCTAAGATACATGTATCTTCTATACAGATTTGGTGCTTAGTTTTATCAGAATGTTCAGCTAGAGTTGAGGATTTGGATCGATTGTGTTTAATGTCAGCTGAGTGTTCCTGGATTCTTGTGTTAAAGGATCTCCCAGTCTCACCTACATAGGGTTTGCTGCATGAGCAGGGAATTAAGTAGACACCTTTATGGCATTTAGGATCAATTTTGTCTTTCACTGGATTAAGACAATTATGGATAATGATAAAGGGTTTGAAAGTGGTTAGAATTCCATTGTTTTTCAGGATGCGGGAGATTTTGTTTGTGACCCTAGTATGTAAGGTAAACCTCCCTTACAACTAGGGTCTATAGAAAAAATCTCCCGCATCCTAAAAAACAATGGAATTCTAGACACTTTCAAACCCTTAAACATTATCCGTAACTGTCTTAATCCAGTGAAAGACAAAATTAATCCTAAATGCCATAAAGGTGTCTACTTAATTCCCTACTCATGCGCAAACCCTATGTAGGTGAGACTGGGAGATCCTTTAACACAAGAATCTAGGAACACTCAACTGACATTAAACACAATCGATCCAAATCCTCAGCTCTAGTTGAACATTCTGATAAAACTAAGCAACAAATCTGTATAGAAGATGCCTGTATCTTAGCTAGAAGTGATCACTACTTCATAAGGAAATTCAGTGAAGCCATAGAAATTAGCAAACACCCTAATAACCTCAATAGAGACGATGGATGGACCATAAGCAAAAACTGGATTCCAATCCTATCATCCAAATCTACCCCTACCTAACTATAATCCTCCTTTAATTAACCTAGAACAAACATAAAAGATCTAATCCATTTTAATTAAATAACACACTATGACCTTAATAAAATATAATTTAACAAAAATCATAGGAAATGAACATAAATTGAAAATATCTTAACTCTATAATAACTCCTCAACATAGGACAATATGTAGGGAGCCTTAATAAATAATCACGACATATAATTAAAACTAATATAAATACAAAGTAAAAACAATTACAATAAAACATAAAATAGAAGATTATTATTAAACTATAATAATGTAATTAATACTTAAACTGAAATAAATAATAATTATAACCAATTTAAAATTAACTAATTAATTAAATAAGATAATTAAAAAAATAAACAATTAATAATATAAATTAAAATAACTATATAATCAATAAATAAGTAATAAATAAATTGAAATAAATATAATTATAACATATAAAATTAGATAATAATTAAAATAATTAATTAAATTAAATAAATAATAATTAAAAATAATTATATAATCATGATAATTAATAAATAATTGAAAGAAAATAATAATTACCAACAATTAAAATAATTAATTAAAATAATTAATTCAATTTAAAATTACAAATAATTCCAAACAATATGATTAAAATACGGAAATAATTAATACAAATATAATTAATACAACCAAATCTAATGAAGAAACATACAAAACAGAGCGAAAATTAAATTAATCTCTATCAGCAATTTTAAAACAAATAGAACAATTAAAATAATTGTAATAAATCCTAGTATCTATTGGTAAGCATCTAATAATATATTAATATTAATTAGTTGGAAAAATGAGACTATCCCCTTTCTATAATCCTTTCACATCCTGAAGATGAACCAACATTGCTGGTTCGAAACGTCAATAAAAAAAACCTTATGCGATGTATTCAGAAAACAATCTAAATAATAATGAGACTCGTAGAAACCTCAAAGACAAGATACATACATATATATAAATATTAGCATAAAACAATCATGATCCATGATGACCCTGTCAGACACAACATACACATATGTATACATATATAGACATTAGCACAATCATGATCAAAACATAATTAGCAAATACCCTAAGGTCAAGGTTAATATAACTCCCTTTATTTCACTCACCATTTACCCTAATGGACTCAAACGATCCAATTGGATGTCATACTCTTTCCTTCAGCTTCCCTTATACATGCAGTGAGCTTCATCTGGGTCTTACATTACTTGTTGGACTTCATTCATCTCTCCTTGATCTCCACTAATTTCCCTCATTCCCAACCAAATCCCAAGACCATCAAAACATAAAAGGAACGAACAAGGAATCCAAAAAGAAGAGAACCATGAAAACCAATAGAAATATTACATCACAAACAAAGTGGCAAGGCCTTGTACTAGACGCAATCTAAACCCATAATTAAGCTAAAAAAAATCACAAAATACCAAAGGCATAGTGACTAGTAAAAAACATCATGACTCAATCCCCATGGGCTGCCAATGCCTCTAAAGGAAAGCTCAACCCAAGCCTTCTTCAAGATTGCATGGAAATCTCTTTTGTCAGGTAATCCCCTATATCATATTGCCATAAACATAAAATTGTCAATGCATAAACAAACATAACAATATACCGGTTACCTTATTTTGTTAAGCACATTGCCTTGCAATTGGACACATCCATGCCATTTCTCAAAGGACTCCAATCCTTTGACGAATCCAACTACAACTAGAAACTAGATAATATACTTGTCAAATAAATGTTCATGAATATAGCACATATCCACATAATGTGAGACAAAATCAAGGTTAAGAAGACTTCCTATATGCAAAACAATCATTTATTTGGAATCGTGGTTTCCCAAACATATCCAAAGGAATTCTCGTGAAATTCCTTTCTTTTACATTTTACCTTGCCACAATTGAGTCTTATTATAAGCTATCTCATCACCCAGTTGTTAGTTATATAGACAAATCAACTATTACCTTGTCATGCTAATTCTAGGCATGTTTCCCCTACAACTATTCACACATGTCAATCACATGTTCCAAATATAAAGTCATCATGTCTATTAATTTGAAATCGACCTTTACCAAGACTAACAACATATCACAATCAACTCACAATCACTAGCCATAATACTATGACTAGCACCCACTTACACTCAAGTACATATCAACTGTTCTCAACACATATGTGTTAGCACTGTCATCTTAAAACAAGATCATTTCTTCATGCAATCTTATAGATACATACTCATATCATGCAACTAATCAAACATTCAAACAACAAATAAAAGACATAATAGACACCAAACACGCAAACACCAAATAGGCGACAAAATCAAACATTCATGCACCAAGTAGATGATATAATAAAACCCATACCTTAATGTATCTTAGGGGAGACTATCTTGTCTGCACAATCAGTCTAGATTATCACGATATAACTTCACAACATATCAACTCAAACATAAATAAGATCATGTTGTCCATAATAATAACTAGTTAACATATTGTTGTGATAAACTCATAAACAATTTTCATTCATGCATAACAATCACATATTACAGTTAGTCTAGATTAGTACAACACAATATCACAAATATGTAAGTTCATAGCTGAATACCATAACCATAACCATCTGTATAGGCCAATCCAGATCAACATGATACATATACCATCAAGATCTTAAATTCAATAACTATAATCATCAGATTCACTAACATATAACAACAACAAGCTAACATATAACATACTCATCAACAACATATAACATAATTATCAAGTTAATAACATAAAATAACAACAAGTTACTACCATGCATGACTATTTGGCACATGTCTATATGACCACAACGATTAACTAGCACCTATCATGCATGTAACCGCAACAACCATAGAATGACAAAAATGTTTATAACCCTAATTCATATAACAATCATGAAGTAGAATACTTGCATACCCACCATAAAAACTTGTATGACGATCTTCTCCTACCCCAAGGTCGAATGCTACAACCTCACTTTAATGATTTTCATATCTTCGTGGGGGCTTCACTACTAGAGCAATATCATACCACGTGCGTTCATATTGGGGGATATATATTGAGGAAAAAATGACATAATATATTGAGCATAGAATAGGGGGTAAAGGGTTTTTATATTGGGAGGTACAAAAAATGGAGCTCAAAGTTAATGAAAACATATAAAGGGGTATAAAAAAAGTTAATGAAAAAATGGATACCTACAATATCTAGTGAAAGTGGGGTTTTTTAAATTGGGATGGTGTATTGGGTTCATATTGGTAGGGGGTTAGATAATGTGATTTTTATAGGTATTTTCCAATATGTAGTCAAATTGAGGGTATTTTTTAGTATGCCACGAACACATGCGCTATATCATAGGTTCATTCAGTGAAGCCCTGTGCATCTCTTGCTTCCTCTCAAACAACACATCAACATCATAACATACCAGTAGCATCATGATGACACAACACCACAACAATGACCATCACAATGCATATCTTACCAACTATATATGCATAACCATGACCATGACAATGCATGCATAACAACATATAGACATTGACATGCATAACAAATGCATATACAACCGATATGCATTCATGAAAAACACTTCCTAACACCAACTTCATCAAATTCTATATGACAACACAATTATAACAATGACCATCGCCATGCATACATAACAAGAACATATACATCCTTCATGCATGCATGACAAATAGATTCCGCCCATCTAGTCCAATTGTTGAACTATTCTATGATACCACTCTGTAACATCCTCCTCCCACATTTTCCCAAGTTACTGGCTTACCAAGGTAAACATGTGACAAAGAGTTACTATGATATGATTCAACCTCCTGGATAACCTTAAGGAAGTGAAATCGACAAATCAAAACCCTTAATGACTTCCCTATTAGGTGTTATAGGATCCCCAAGGCCTAACCACCCTTCCACGTGCCTAGAATCTGAATTAAACATCTTTTTTCAATGCCTTGATCTCCTAGACGCTGGAAAAACACTGCCAAATTTTGACTGAAACCCTCCAGTCGCATGTATGATGCCTACAAAGGAGCGAATGTAGTCTTTTTCAACCAGTTATGTGTCTGTGACTGCGACATTTAAACCACTTTTTCAAGATAGGATCTAGACCTCCACCTAAAACTTAATGAAACTTTCCAGAACCATGATTGACACAAAGAAAATACCTTCCATACAAATATTAGACAATAATTGACCTAACTAGGCGTAGCCATGACATACATTCTGTCAAAAATATCATGAACATGAAATCTACAAGTCATAAATACACATTTTAACAAAGGGGTCTCATACGTTGATCCAGGAGGATCTTGTGAGTCCAGTGTATCTAGAGAGATCAGGTCATCCTTAGCTTCGTCAAGTTTGCTAGTGTTCTTTAGTCACCATGGTGCAGAAATTCTTCTCGGTAAAAATGACTAATGGTGTGATGAAAAATGTTTAAAAAGAACCTAGTAGTATGGTGTTAAGGACAAAGGCATAAGATAAATTCTATGCTAAATACCAAACTAAATATCGAGCACTAAACCTATGCTAAAGTCCTAGACCTAACACTATGGTGTAAAACATGTTATTAAAACCATAACCTAAGTATAAAACCCACTTTCGGATGTATTAAAAATGCAATGCAAATGTAAAAACTAACCCATAGCCCTAACCACATCATTTAGACTGCGTCAGAACTGCAAGGAGTTAAGGGCTCATGTGAGAAGTTTCTTTTAACGTTGGGGTTAGAGTTTGCAATGGAGTATTAATCGCATGTCATAACCATTGGAGCCATGGATAAGTTTTGGTTAGCATGTGAGTAGGAAACTGCAGACAATTGTCCGCTAGGTGTTCACGCTGAAACCACAAGAGATAATGGCTATGTGGCACGTTGTGTTGTGTTAGCCCTATTCACATGGAGCAGTTAAGGCCCACAAGCTGTTACCTGACTTCCAGCAGAGTTATTTTAGCCTAAGGTGCTTTTTTGGGTTTTTGTTGTTGTTTGCACTATTTTTAATTGATTCACCATGTAACCACTTACCTAAGGTGTCAACTAATCATAAGACTAAGCACATTCAACCTTAATACATCCATTCATGCCTATCTTAGCCATGAGAGCCTCGAATGAACCTAGGAGGCTATAAATTCATCAATTTTCTCATGTAAAAGGCATTAGAGTGATTTTGGAGTCTTGTAAGTAGATGCTGAGCAAGAGAGGCAGTAATTGATTTTAGGGTACCTTGGCCATCCGGAGGCGGAATTGGGATCGAAGACAGGAGTTGGAAAGCTAGGAGAGAGATATTTCTGTTGACATAGACCAAAAGTTCCTGTGTGCATATTCAGTCTGGTATTTTTGATGTGTAAAATACCTCTTTTGATCAATCCTAATAAAGTGGACGCCCATCTTGAAAGCGGACTTGGAGGCTAGTCCATCAAGGACGAACTCCATTATCAATTATTGTTGTCTTCTATCTCTATTTTTACTACAAATTCAAGCTTAATTATGTTTCTTAAGTTATTGATTCAGTATTAAATCAACTACTTTCCTTAAGTCTTCCACATTCAACACTTAAGGTTAACAATCAATTATCTGTTGGCAATTAATCTATTCTACTTCAGTTTTAGTTTATGATCGATTTCAGATCATATAATTTGTTATCAGAGCAGGTTGTGTTTGGTAGAATTTTTTCTAGTGAATGTTAACCAGGTCAAGGACACAACATGGAGAAGGAACACTTGAGGAGTTTGATCCAAAGATTTGAAAGAAAAAATTCGCTCATAAATCAACCATGACAAGATCTGATGTAGGTGAAACTCCCGAAGGGAAGATGAGTGAGGAACAATTTCAGAAAGTGTTTTTGAGCATGCAAAAGATGTTGGAAGAACTCTACAAAGATAAGAAGGCGAGATATTCAACTTCTTCTTCAAAGACATCAAAGAAGGACAAGGGTAAAGGCAAGGCTGATAAACCTCCTTCTCCTTCATCATCTCCATCACCATCAACATCATCTTCTTCTTCTTCCAGTTCAAATTCTGAAACAAAAAACAAACATAAGAAAACTTGATGTAAAATTTGAGTTACCTATTTATGATGGCGAAATGAATCTAAAAAGTTAGATAACTGGATTAAGCAGTTAGAATTGTATTGTCGTATTCAGAACATTTCTGGAGATAAAATGAAAATTAAGTTAGCTACACTTAGAATGCGGGGAAAAACATTAATCTGGTGGGAAAGTAAAACTCGAATAGATGTAAAGAGGAAAGGTAAAGTCATCTCTTCATGGTCTAAGTTTTTAAAAGCTCTCAGGAAACAATTCTATCCTTTGGGACACATGCAACAATCTATTATTGATTGGCAACATTTGAGGCAAGGTAAGGGGCAGAGTGTTCAAGATTTTGCTCAGGAATTCAGGAAGAAAGCTTTGGCACTTAGTATTCCATTGGATACACGTGAAACTTTATTAAAGTACATTGGTAGTTTACATTCATATTTACAACATACACTATTGATGTTTAATCCTGATGACTTTGATGAAGTGTGTGTTGAAGCCATACATATTGAATCAGGTGCCGGGCCATTAAAGTTTTCACAAAAACCATCTAGACAGTTGGAAATAAAGGATTCCAAAGACAGTAAGAGGAAGTCCAATTTGAAGGGAAAGAGATTAGTGACAACTCAGAAGGAAAGTGAGAGACCTACTTGTACTCATTTCTAGAGGACCAGACACGATGAGTCCAAATGTTGGAAACTTCACCCAGAAATTAGACCAAAGAAGTTCCAGAAGAAGAAAGGTGAAAAGAAGGCTAATGCAGCAATCCAACAAGACTTGGGCTCCGATTCAGGGGATGATGGTAAAATAACTGCAATGGTTTTGACAGGTAAAACTTCTGACACTGGTTCAAGTTCTAGTACTTCTGCATCTTCTTCAAACATAAATCATCTAAATGAGGATAAAAGGGTTGAATTATTTCATATAAGGATAGCTTCTAAGCACAAGAAAATAGATACATTATTTGACAATGGATCACAGGTAAATTTAATATCTGAAGATTTAGTTAAGAAATTGGGTTTGGAGACACAGAATCATCCAAGACCATACCCACTAGGTTGGCTAAATAAAGAGACAGATTAATTTCACAAAGCAGTGTCGGTTAAAATTTGCCATAACAAATAATTACATTGATGAAGTGGATTTATATGTGATTCCAACAAACATATGTGGAGTAGTGTTAGGAAGTCCTTATCTCTATGATCATGATTCAGTGTTTCATAGGAAAAAGCATAAATATCAGTGTAAGAAATATGGTATTGTATATATTGTCAGGGCACATAAACTCAAATCACACTTGGATTTAATTTCAGTTAATCAGATGAAGTGATTAATAATTTCAAGTAAGAAATGTGTACTCATGGTTATAAAAGAACAACATAAGGATCAACATGATGCTTTTTCAGGTTGTAAGTCTCAGTTTAAAGATAGTTTGGTTAAAATGGTAGAATCTTTTCCAAGTCTATTTAAAGAACCAAAACATCTTCGTCCTAAGTGAGAAATACAACATGAAATACAATTGATGTCTGATTCCCCTCTTCCTAACATCGGAATGTATCACATGTTAGTTATACAGAACAAAGAAATAAATAAAAAAAATCCAGGAATTGATTGAAAAAGGTTTTATTAGACCCAGTTCATCTCCATGTGGCTCACTTATAATTTTAGTTCCTAAGAAAGACGGGACATGGAGAATGTGTGTCAACTTTAGGGCCTTAAAAAGGATCACAATAAAAAATAGGTATCCTCTTCCCAGGATAGATGATTTACTTGATCAACTGAAAAATTTTGTTTATTGCACTAAGTTAGATTTAAGAAGTGGGTATCATCAAATTCGAATAGCATAAAATGACATCAAGAAAAACTGCATTCAAAACTAGGTGGGGACTATTTGAATGGTTAGTAATGCCTTTTGGTTTGCGTAATGCACCAACAACTTTCATGCAAGTTATGAATGATGTATTATGCCCATACATTGATAAATTTGTCATAATATACTTAGATGATATTCGGATTTGCAGTTCCAGAATGGAAGAGCATGTTAGGCATGTTAAGCAGGTTTTTTCGAAGTGTTGCACAGGGAAAAATTGCACCTTAAACTTTCCAAATGTGAGTTTGGGAAAACTTCATTGAATTATCTTAGTTACATAGTTGGATGTGGAAGTTTAAAAATAGATCCAGCTAAAATTGATATGATTTTTAAGTGGCCAAGACAACATAATGTGACTAAATTTAGAAGTTTTATAGGTGCAATTCAATATTGGAGGAAATTTATTGCTCAATTTTCTTTGATTGCTTCACCGTTACATGCTTTAACAGGTTCTAGAGTTCCCTTTCAGTGGGGAGGAAAAGAAAAAGCTTTTGATACACTTAAGTAGAAAATTGTCACAACACCAATCTTAGATTTACCAGATCTTCAACAACCATTCAAAATTGAAACAGATGCTATTAGTTATGCAATGGGTGCAGTCTTACTTCAAAAATGGAAAATAATTTGTTTTCATTCTGAAACTTTTTCTAAGGCAATAGTGTATTATCCGACATTTGATAAATAATTGTTTGCTTTGGTTGAAAGTGTTAAGAAATGGAAACATTATTTAATGGGTAAGGAAATAGTGATTCACACAGATCGTCAACTGCTTTAATAACTTTAGTCTCAAACTAAGTTGCAACAATCTCATCACTACAGATGGATGGAATTTCTTCAGCAATTTCACTTAATGATAAAATACAAGAATGGTGTCACAAACAAAGTAGCTGATATGCTATCTAGACCATATTTGAATTCTTTAGTAGTGCTATAGAATAATTCTTTGAAACATGAAAGTTATATAGAACAATATAGTACAAATGCCAAATTCAAAGATATTTATGAGTCACTAACTCATGGTGCTTAGGTGGAAGAAATCAATTATCATATTCATGACAGGTTCTTATATCATATGGGTAAGTTGTGCATACCACAGATAGAAAGAGCATATGCCATTCAGGAAGCATATTCTTCTTGCATTTAAGGACATTTTGGAGGAAGCAAAATGATGGCAGAAGTTCAAAGGTATTGTTACTGGCCCTATATGTATGAAATAGTTGTTAAGTACATTAAAGGATGTGTGATGTGTTTGACCACAAACCAAGCAATCGAAAGACCGATTTGTACATGCCACTTCCAGATCCTTTGCGACCATGGCACAACATTTCCATGGATTGTGTTGGAGGACTTCCTATGTCCAGGGGAGGGCATGATTACATGTATGTTGTGGTTGACAACTTTAGCAATATGTGCATTCTTATTCTGTGGAAAAAGAAAGTGGCTGCCGAACAGACTGCAAAGATATTCTTCGAACAAGTATGGGTTCATTTTAGGTTACCTACTTCCATTATTTCTGATCAGGACATTCGTTTTGTAGGAGAATTTCGGTCCACTTTGTGGGGAATCATGGATACAAAGTTGAAGAAGAGCATAACTTTTCATCCACAAACTGACGGACAAATAGAAGTGGTGAACAGAACAATCATACATATTCTCCAAGGTTACTATAGTAAACATCCTAAGTTGTGGGATGAATATTTACCTTATTTGCATCATGCTTACAATCCGGCCTTACATTCTTTGACTAATCGATCACCATTCAAAACATGTTTTGGGTATCTACCAAAGTCACCGATGGATTTCATGTTTGACGAAGAGGATAAAGTGGGTGAATATGATGATGCTAACAAAGTAGTTAAGTTCATTCAACAGATACAGTAGATACATGAAGTAGTGCGGAATCAGTTAGAGAAGAGTTGGGCCAAATAAAAAATGTGCCATGATCAGCATCGAGTCAATCATCATTTTCAAGTTAGTGAACAGGGATGGTTATATATCAATAAAGACAAGTTGAAAGGAGAAGGTAAGAAACTGAAACCTATCAGATATGGCCCTTTCAATATTATGGAAAAGACATGAAATAATGCATTTTGATTAAATTTACCTCCTTACATGTGTATTTAATTAGTTGTAAATGTAGAAAATCTGAATTTGTATGAACCTCCATTGATCATGGATCCCGAGGAAGATACACATATTCTGACTATTGATGATTTTTCACATGAGTATATGAATGATTTGTAGGAAGATATCATCTTGGACATGAAGATTCGATCTTCAAGGTGTGTAGATGTTGAATATCTTCAAGTGGGAATCAAGGGAATGAATCCAAGAAAGGCAAGGTGGATGGAGATCAGAAGACTGAGGGAGTTGTACCCTCACCTGATATCTGCTTAAATCAAACTTTTGTGGTCCAAAATCTTTCAAGTGGAGAGGATTGATCCAGGAGGATCTTGTCAGTCCAGTGTATCTAGAGAGTCTAGATCATATTTAGCTTTGTTGGCTTTGCAAGTGTTCTTCAGTCATCATGGTGTAAAAAGTCTTCTCAGTAAAAATGAGTTATGGTGGGATGAAACATGTTTGTAAAGAACCTAGTACTATGGTGCTAAGGACAAAGGAATAAGTTAAATTCTATGCTAAATACCTAAGCTAAATATCTAACACTAAACCTATGCTAAAGTCCTAGACCTAACACTATGGTGCAAAACATGTTATTAAAACCATAACCTAAGTATAAAACCCTTTTAGATGTATTAAAAATGCAATGCAAATGTAAAAACTAACCCACAACCCTAACCACAACAGCTAGAACACGTTGGAACCATGAGGAGTTAAGGGCTCATGTGAGCAATTGCTTTTAACGTCAGGGTTAGAGTTTGCAGTGGAGTATTAACCGCCTATCATAACCATCAAAGTCGTGGAGAAGTTTCAGTTAGCATGTGAGCAGGAAACAATAGATAGTTGTCTGCTAGGTGTTCACACTGGAACCGTCGAAGATAATGACTAGGTGGCACATTGTGTTGAGGTAGCCCTGTTCACATGGAGCAGCTAAGGCCTGCGCATTGTTACCTGACTGTTAGCGAGATTATTTTAGCCTAAGGTGTATTTTTGGGTTTTTTTTGTTGTTTACGCTATTTTTAATTGATTCACCATGTAACCTACTTACCTAAGGTGTCAGCTAGTCATATGACCGAGCACATTCAACCTCAATACAACCACTCATGCCTATCTTAGCCATGAGAGTCTCAAATGTAAATTCATCATTTTTATCATGTAAAAGGCATTAGAGTGGTTTTGGAGTCTTTTAAGCATATGCTGAGCCAGAGAGGCAGTTATTGATTCCAGTGTATCTTGGTCGTCCTGAGGCGGAATTGGGCACCAAGATAGGTGTTGGAAAGCTATAAGAGAGAGATTTTTGTTGGCAGAGACCAAAAGTTCTTATGTGCACATTCAGTCTAGTATTTCTACTTTGTAAAAGACCACTTTCGATCAATCCTAATAAATTGGACACCCATCTTGTAAGCAGACCCGAAGATGTAGTCCATCAAGGACTAACTCTGTAATCAATGTTTGTTGTCTTATATTTATGTTTTTACTGCAAATTCAAGCTTAATCATGTTTCTTAAGTTATTTATTTGGTCTTATATCAACATCTTTCCTTCAGTCTTCCACATTTAGCACTTAAGGTTAACAATCAATTCTCTATTGGCAATTAATCAATTCTACTTCACTTTTAGTTTATGATAGATTTCAAATCACACTTATCTGAAAATCACCATGAAGTTATAATGCCTTCTCATAATAGTTGCAATAATTTCTATTACATCATACATTGATCATTCATTCATTCATTAATCAAAATATGGTAATATCCATGACTAATATTTGTGAAAAAATTGTGCTCATAATAGGCATATAAATAGGAAAGTAACAATAATAGAACAACCATTAAGTCTCAGAATAACAAGTACATGTACACATAAATCACAAGGGGAAATATATCCTATTAACATATGCAAATCTAACCATTTCAAGGACTTCCACGTACCACCCAAGCATAGATTGAGCTGAATCAAATATTTTTTTTAGCTAATCACCCCTATGCCATATTGCAAGCATGAATTTGGGACTCCCAATAAAGCCAACTGGGGCTTCCTAAGGCCAAACCAATTCAACCCTCATCAATAGAACCAAACTTTACAACAATCCCTACTGAATCACTAGGTCTTAAACAAGCATGGATGCTTCTGAATCTATCCACCTAAACCATGAGGAATTTTTCCATCTCGACCTCTCGTCTTTACCATGTATCCTCCATTAGAACTAAAGCGATTCCTATGCCTATGAGGTCACCACCCTTTGGGATTTACCGTGTATCTCATCCCAGGATTCCTAGGCCCAATCAAGGGTACTCCTCTTTGAGCTTTACCATGTATCCCGCCATTCACTAGTTGGGGATTCCTAGACTCAATCAAGGGTGTTCACCTCTGAGATTTATCGTATATCCCATCATTCACTGGTCGGGGATTCCTAGGCTTAATCGATGTGTTCACAACCAGGATTTACCATGTATCCCATCCTCGGATTCTTAAGCCTTGTGAATAATCCTCAGACAACCCCACTCAACTTCAAGTCAATCTGACAATCCATCTCAACCAAATACAAGAGAACCCACCACACTATGGCTATCTAGAAAGACAAGGTTGAATAACAGTGTCACACCTCAAAAAACCCATACCAATGACAACAAGAGAACCAAGAACACACATGCATGTACCATGCATGCCACATCTAGCAAGGAAATCATACATGCAAATTGATACCCACAAGTAATCTCATTGTAGTTGCTTGATCCTGCTCTTCCTTGCTTGACCTTTTCTTCCTTTTGATTTCCTATCTTCCTTTTCCTTCTTTCCTCCAATGCTAGAGTGCTCCAAGTATACTCTTAAGCGTCCAAGAGTATGAGAGAGAGAGAGACTAGCAATCCTTTGGGACGAGAAGGTGATCATCTAGTCGCTAGACTACTCGAAGACCCCCTTTAGATGTATTAACTATAGAGATGTTGGCCACCTAACAAGCTCTTGTGTGGCTCGTATGCATCAGGGCTTTGGTACCCATATCCATCATAAGCCTTTTTATAAATGAGGCCTCTAATTTCTTCAATTTCATCCTCACATGCAACCTATGACCTTACACCTTCCTTTTATCCTAATTGCCTTTATTTTAATAAATAAAATGCCAATTAATGCCACTTTGCCTTTTCAAAGACTTTTCCATTGTATTTTCCAATTTCCTTTAGCCATAATAACCAAAATGAACACCCACTAGAATGTTTTGCCCAACATTTAACTTGGAAGTCGTGTATCATGACCTTGGTCTTATTTTTTTTTACATGAATTTTTTGACCAGGGCTATTACATAGAGATCCACAAGTGAGCCTCAGCCACAACCTATAGTAGTTAGAGCTAGATTTGTAGCCACAGAGACTTCAGTTTTTGTTGAATTATTTGTTTATGAATGAGCACTTCCAAATTCAGAATTGTTCAAGGAACTACATTGATAGTTGTAGAGTTAGTGTGTTAGGTCGCTATAGTACTAGTGATTCCCCCATTATTATTGTCATTGTAGCCGTTGTTCTTATTGTTGTCCCCCTATCGTCTCCATTTTGTTATTATTGTGCCCCATAGAAGTCCATTATTGTCATTGTTGTGCCCTTATATTATTATTGTTAGGTTGGATTTGATTATATTGTGACCCCTTAGACTCCTATATATAGAAAGGAGGTTTTGTCATTTGTATCATCCAAGAATTTTTCATTTGTGTAATGTAAGGAGGTTTCCCCCTCGAAGAGGCTGAATTATAAGGTTTTTATCTTTCCTTTCTATCGTTTTGTGAGTTGGTTTCATAACAAATGGTATCAGAGCTTTGGATTCTAGGGTTTTTCTGCTCCAAACAGGTCATCGTGGAATTTTCGCTATAATTTTTTTTCTGCGACATTTTAGAAGCTAAAAAAAAACCCATTTGAGCTGAAATCGTTCCGAAGCTCGAGTCAGAATTTCAGATTTGGTATCGCTATATTTTCGGAGATATGATATGAGGAATTTAAGGTTTTTGCGAACTCCCAAATTACATTCAAAACAGGTGACCTTGGGATAATAGTCATAACGTTCTCTCTGAGAATCAGATTGAAATTTCGTAACAAGTTACAGAAATAGGATATATTATAATTTCCTGTGTATCATTTTCAGATTTGAAGGTTGAAACATTGACACATGGCATGTCATAAAAGTTTTCTCTACTGAAAAATTATATAATCAGTTTATCGTGGGAGATTGGGCATAACTATTTCTTGGAGAAGAAAATTTTGATAAGACTGGTGGCATTAGAAAGAGGACTCAGAGGGCTACTGCATGAAGAAATTTTAGACCTTGGAGATCCATAATTACAAATATACAACATATTCAATATTGAGCCTCTACAAAGTGAAAAAAAAGGGTGCGTAGTCTTTTTAAAATTTTTCATAAGTTTGGGTTGAAAAATTGGGTTGAAGTTCAAATGGCATAGTGAACATAATTATCAATAATTGATGCTTCGAAGAAAGAAAATGGAAACACCTAGTAAGCAATCTGAAAGCTCTAGCATGACTTATGAAGAAGATGAAGAAATGCAACATGATATATCAAAATTACAAGACCAAGTGCAACAAATTTCACTCTCACAAGAGGTAACTGAAGCTAAGATGAATGGTGTGGAAGCTAATACGAATGGTGTGCAAGTTAAGATGGATGGCATGGAAGCTAATATGGATGGCATGGAAGCTAATATAAATGTCATGGGCGCTAAGATGGAATATTTGAAGATATATTTGAATAAGTTGCTACAAGAAATGATTACTAATGGTGAAAGGGTAGTAAAGGAAACTCATGGTGAGAACAAAAGAAATGTTAATAATGATTTCATAGACTCTAATGTTGGATTGAAGACCCACCATGTTCCAAAAATCGATAGGAGGAAGTTTGATGGCAAGGATCCCATAACATGGATACTACATATGGAGCAAGTTTTCGATCTCCATAATGTGCAAAACACACAAAAGGTACGCATTGCAACTTTACATCGGGAACCAAATCAGTTTTTATGGTATTGATGGCTTTGCTCTCGTAAACAAATTGTCACTTGGGAAATTTTTACGGAAGGAATGATAGAACATTATGAGGATACAAAAAGCAACACTTTTTTTAGCCAATTGATTAACCTCAAACAAAAGGGTTCAATGATGGAGCACATTGAGGACTTCCAAAAATTGAATATAAGGGTAAAAGATATTCGAGAGGAGCATAGGATTGATGCGTTCATAGGGAATTTAAAGGATAATATCCAACATGAGGTTCACCTTTGGGAACCTGACTCATTGGAAGAGGTATTCAGGTTGGCAAGAAAAATGGAAAGCAAAATTATGGCAACAAGGAAGCCTACCACTCACAACTATAAGGATGGAAGTGTTGTTTCCCCTAGCCTTCCACAACCTACAAGGTTGACACCCCAACAATTGGAAGAAAAAAGAGCAAAAGGGATTTTTTACAGTTGTGATAACAAATACACTAAAGGTCATAAGTGTGCCGAGAAAAAAATATTTTACATAGATTGTGAAGAGGAGGAATAAAAGGAACAAGAAACGTCAAAATAAGAGGATATACACCAAGAACAAACCCTAGAGAAAGAAGAAATGAATCTAACCATATCTTGTAATGCATTGGCTGGAATTACCACTTCTCAAACTATCAAGATAGAAGGACATATCAAGAAGAAAAATGTAATAGTGTTGATTGATTCGGGCAGTACCCATAATTTTATTCATTGTAAGATAGCCAAGGAATTGAATTGCTTCCTATATCAAGCACCAAAGTGTCAAGTAATGGTTAGAAGTGGAGGAACCATAAATTGCTCTAGAAAGTTCCATAATATCAAGCTATCCATGGGAAAATATGTATTGAATATCCCAATGCTTTCCATTCCAATGGGTGGTGCTGATGTTATATTAGGAGTCAAATGGCTACAACCCTTGGGTACAATAGATTTTAATTTTCAAGACCTTTTCATCAATTTTTCTTTAGAAGGAAAGGAATTTGAATTAAGAGGTATCATAGGGAAACTAGGAAGGATAATTAGCACTAATGGAAGGAAAAAGCTTCTAATGAAAGAATAACGAGGCATAATTGCACAGTTATGCTCGCCAGAGGTTCCCACATCAAAATAATATATTTCTCCAGATATCCAAAAATTATTGGACAATCGTACCAAGGTATTTGAGACTCCGAAAGGTCTCCCACCTATTCGTGATCATGATCATGCTATTCATTTGATTCCAATAAGTGTTCCTCCAAAAATTAGGCCTTACAAATGTCCTTATGCCCAAAACAGTGAAATTGAACACATGGTTGCAGAAATGCTAGAGGCTAGTATAATTCAACCTAGTCAAATTTCTTTCTCTGCTTTAGTAGTATTGGTGCACAAGAAGGATGGATCATGGTGCATGTGTTTGGATTATAGGGAGCTCAACAAGCTCACTATTAAAGATAAATTTCCCATTCTTGTCATTGATGAACTATTGGATGAATTGCATGGATCAATTCACTTCACCAAGTTCGATCTTCGTTTAGGATATAATCAAATCAGAATGAAGACTGAAGACATTCCGAAAACAACATTTAGAGCTCATGAAGGTCATTATGAATTTTTGGTCATTCCTTTTGGCCTTACCAATACACCTTCTACATTTCAAGGTTTGATTAGTTCCATTTTCAAACCACCGTTAGAAAAATTGTGTTAGTATTTTTTGATGATATACTAATCTATAGCAAGTCTTGGAAGGACCATGTTCAACATGTTGAAAAGGTGCTCAAACTATTGGAGGAGAAACAATTATATGCAAAAAGATCGAAATTTTTCTTTGGAGTACAATAGGTGGAATATCTGGGTCATATTATATCTCATGAAGGTGTTAAGGTAGACCTTAGCAAAATTAAAGCCATTAAGGAATGAAAAATCCCCACATTCATAAAGCATCTGTGAGGATTTCTTGGGTTGATAGGGTATTATCAAAGGTTTGTTAAGAATTATGGGATAATAGAAACACCTCTAACAACATTATTGAAGAAACATGAATTTTTATGGACTCCAGACGCAACAAAGGTCTTTGAACATCTTAAAGAGGCAATGTGCCAAGCACCGGTCTTAGCTATGCCAGACTTCATAAAAACCATTATTGTGGAATGTGATGCCTCAGGAAATGGAATTGGTGTTGTTTTAATGCAATAAGAAAGTATTTACGCAAAGATATTTATGAGAAGGAAATGTTGGCAATACTACATGCACTTAAGAAATGGCGACCCTACCTAATGGTAAGACACTTCAAGGTAAAAATGGATCATGGTAGTCTTAAATGCGTTTTAGAATAGATATTATCTTTAGAAGAGTAGCAAAAATGGGTCACAAAGATGTTGGGTTATGAATTTGAAATCATATACAAAAAGGGGAAGCAAAATGTTGTCGTAGATGCACTCTCAAGAAAGGATGAGGATGTGGAAGCGTTGCTTTGTGCCATTTATATTATCCAACAAGATTGGTTAAACGAAGCAAGGGATGAATGGAAAACTGATGAAAAAGTGTGGGCAATCATTCAAAAGATATAATAAGGTCCTAGTACATTTGATACATTTAGCTGGAAAAATGATTCGTCATGGTACAAAGATTGCTTATACCTATGTCAGAATTCCCAACTCAAACAAAGATTCTTATGGAATTGCACACCTCTCCCTTAGGAGGGCACTCAGGATTTTTAAAAACTTATCACAGGGTTAAGAAGGAGTTTTTTGGGAGGGCCTTAAATCTAATATTCAAAAGTTTGTGGCGGAATGTTTGGTTTTCCAACAAAATAAAGTTGAACAATTAAGACCCTGGGTCTATTACAACCTTTATCTATTCCAAGTCAATGTTGGGAGTTTGTTTCAATGGATTTCATCGCAGATTTACCCAAGTCCGAAGGAAAGAGTGTCATTATGGTGGTAGTTGATAGACTTACCAAGTATGCACACTTTTGTGCATTATCTCATCCATTTAAAGCCACTATAGTATATACTACATTTATGGAAACAATTCAAAAGCTACATGGAAACCCGAAGATTATTGTAAGCAACAAAGATCCCATTTTCACTCGAAATTTTTGGACAAACTGATGGGAAAACTGAGATAGTAAAAAAATGTTTGGAAGGATATCTTCATTGCTTTGTATCTGATAAACATACATAATGGGTAAAATGGTTGCCTTTGGCTAAATGGTGGTATAACACTTCCTTCCATAATGCAACAGAAACGACCCCATTTATGGCATTTTATGGATATCACCCACCGTCCATCACATCATATTTAAGAGTTATGATTATGTTGTAAGCTTCATGCGTGGTGAAAATTCCTCTTGCTTCATAGCCCCATCTAAGCATATCCTTCTTATCTGAGTATCTTATGTTCTGATTAGAGAGTTCCGTTCCCAAGATTTGCTGATCAGACTCCAAGTCTTTCCAGATAATGTGATTAGAGTTTAGTCATTTCCTGAATCCTTGAGTTATGGTAGGTTTCCAATATTGATTGATCTTATCAAGCTTTTGAGTTTCCCAATTGGGAATTTGGTGGGGATTAATCAAATCTTTTAGTGTATGCTTTTTTTGCTAGGAATCTTCCCAGAACTGTGCAATAGTGCCATCCCTAACTTCCCAAAAGTTGTGTTGCTGGATTAAATTTTTGTGTTACTTTGCTGCATTCCAAACTAGGGAACCTAGACCTATATCAATGAGTCAGATGAGATCCTCAACAGGTCTGTTGTTGGCATATTTTGCTATCCATAGAGTGGCCCACGGAGTATACGGTGCTATGAGCCAATTCCACGAGATGCATGCTCCCATAACTGTGTTGCTATGATAAGGATCGCGGAGTCCTGTCCCTCCGGAGTTTTTGGGAAGACAAACTGTATCCCATTTAACCAGAGCCCATTTGTGATTTTGTCCTGAGTTGCCCCACAGAAAGGATCTTTGAAGATTTTTTATTTCTTTAAGGACCCATTTTGGCGCTGCTAAGACAGAGAAGAGATACAATGGCATATATTGTAGAACTGCTTTGATTAAGACTAAGCGACTAGCCATATTGAGGGATCTGTGAGTCCAAGAAGAGAGATGTGCTTCTAAGGAGCAGATGCCAAGATGAGTGTTTTAAGGAAGTATTAGTCATGGGAGCTCCTAGGTACTTGGATGGAAGAGTAGCTATCGAAAAACCAAGGATTCTTGCAATGGAGGCTTGGACTACTCCGGGGGTATGAAAGAATAAAATTTGGGATTTGGCCTGGTTTATAGAAGCTCCAGAAGCAGTTGAAAAATAATTCAATAGGGATTTTAACCTGCGAGCTTCTTGGACTGAAGTATGGCCATAAAGCATGTTATCATCCACAAATTGCTGGTGAGTAAAGGTAGGGGAATTGGGAAAGGAGAGGCCTCGTAGCTGCTGGGAGTGAAGTGCTTCTTTGATACATCTACCAAGACCTTCCATCATGATGACAAACAGAAAAGGTGATAAGGGGTCTCCCTGTCGAATTCCTCTAGAAGGATGAAAAGGGGAGGAAGGTATGCCATTAATTAAAATGGAGAAGAAGGTGGATGAAATGAGAATCATGACCCAACTAACCCATGGGGGGGAAGCCAAAGGTAGTTAACATCTTTTGTATATAATTCCAACTTAAGTTATCAAAGGCTTTAGAGAGATCTATTTTAAGGAGCATACCTGCTTTTTTATGCTGCTTCAAGGAATGGATGATCTCATGCGTAAGAATAATTTCGTCCATGATTTTCCAGCCTTCCACATACCCTCATTTCTCTTGTGAGATAAATAATGGGAGCAACAATTTAAGCCTCAATGCAATGACTTTGGAGACTATGTTGTAGATGACATTGCACAGCGCGATAGGCCTAAATTTATCAGGGGTTCTACATTGAGCTTCTTTAGGAATGAGGGTGATGAAAGTTGCATTCATGGAGGGTAGCATCCACCTATTGGATCTGGATTCTTCAACAACCTGCTAGACTTCCCATTTGATCAAATCCTAGAAATTGTGAAAAAATTTAGAAGTAAACCCATCTGGGTCGGGCGCCTTTCCTTCTTTTAGTTGATGTATCACATTTTCCACCTCCTGTAGGGTAATCAATTTGAGAAGCAGCTGATTATGTTCTTTAGTGATGATCTTTAGAATAGACTTGGTTATTTTGTCTATGGACTCCGTTCTATCTATTTGAGGCTCGTGATGAACCTACTTGAAGTAGGTAAGAAGTTCTTGCTCTATGTCTGTGTGGTCTTCTACTGTTTCTCCTTGTCTGTTCTAAATATGGGTGATGGGATTGTTCATTCTCCTTTGAACAGTAGTACAGTGAAAAAACTTGGTATTTCTTTCATCTTCCTTTAGCCACTTGACACATGATTTTTGCTTCCAAATAACTTCTTCTTGCTTGTCTCTTTCCAGGATTTGAGATTGCAAGTGTGTTTCCTGCCCCGAGAGCTCCTATGATCTACCTTCTGTGACAATCTTCTGTTGTATATCTTTCATTTCTTTATTTAGAGCATTTTGTGCTTGAAAAATATTTCCAAAAATAGACCGGTTCCATTGTTTGATGTGGAATTTGAGATTTTTGAGTTTTTGCTGGAATTGGAACATTTTTGAGCCCTCCAATGGTATGTAGCTTTTCCAAACCATATTTATGAAATTATTGAAGTCTGGATGTGTCAGCCAGAAAGTTTCAAAGCGAAAGGGCTGACAAGAAGTGTTGTCATGTCTTATCCATTGAAGTGCAATTGGCCAATGATCAGAACCTGTGAGGGGCAGGATTGAAGTTGAGAGGTCTCTGCCTAAATGGATTGCATTATCAGAAAGCAAGAATATGTCCAGTCATGAGGCGATTTGATGAGAGCCTACTCTTTTAACTCCATTATTGAAAGGCATATCAATGAACCAGTTGTTTTGGATGAATATTTTTAAATGACAACTTTCCTTATCTAGTTTACTTCTGCCTCCCCTTTTTTCTTCCAATTTTGTTATCATGTTGAAATCCCCTCCTATGATCCAGAGTGAGCGGGTTCTATCAACATTGATTAAGGACAAATTATTCAGTATGTCTATCTTGTACATGGCTTCCTGTGGAAATTAAAAATTTGTTAAATGCCCATGTATATTTGTCCCTATTATATGGAAGGTAGCCTAAATAAAATGCTTGTTCACATGCATATTGGAGAGCGTGATTGCATGAGCATACTAGATGATTGCAAGGCCTCCTGATGCCCCTGAGGCATCCATGGAAATTGCATTACTACCTGGCCATGCTTTTTCTATGGTTCTTTCTAGAGTTGCAGAGTTGCATTTAGTTTGCTGTATGAAGAAGATGTAGGGTTTCTCCTGGTGAATCATGCTTTTTATCAATTTGTACTTCCTAGGGCTGTTGAGTCCTCTAATATTCCATGAAATGAGCTTCATGATGAGGTATTGGGAAGGGTGTTGAAGTACTTCGTGATCTTGGAATATCTTCCCGATTCCACCAACATTTCCCCAATGCAGATGGTTCGTTGGAGATCTGTTTTCCTTCCTCTCTTTTTGTTATCTTTGTTGAGGTTCTTGCCATCCCATTGACTTCCAGGTTGTATGCCAATGGTTCTCTGTTGCTGTGCTCTGGACAAAATTACTTCCAGGTTTTCCAGCTGTCTTTCTGGAATCTTGTCATAATGTTTTGTTTTATAGGCTTGTTCTACGCCTAGTATATCCAGATCTCCTATATCTATGCTTTCTGGTTCCTCTTCCATGTTTTGGATTTCATTTCTTTTCTTTTATTTTCCTTTGCATTTTTGAAAGTAGCGTGCACGCTGTCCACATCCATGCTTTGAGTGTTCCAAGCGAGAATAACACTGGGAGAGGGGGAGAGGAGGTTGATGGTTTCTTTAGACTTCTAGGGTATCTTTGTGCTAGTGGAGGCTGAATGGACTTTTGACTTAGGCTGCTTCTCAGAGGGCGTAGGGGTTTTAAGGTTGTTCAACTTTGGTTGGGCCAGGGATTCAAAGCTATTCCTTGTGGTCAGTCTGGAGGGTTTATTAGCAAAAGTCTTGGGGTTAGTACCAAATTTTCTGGGGTGCTTTTTGCGATGGGAGACTTTGGTGAAGCCATTCGCGTCAGATTTTTCAGAGGATGATGGGGCTGAGGTTTTCAAATTGTATGGGAAATATTGAAATAAATGGCCAAGTGCGTGACATTTCCTACATTGGAACGTAACATGTTCATAGTCTATTGATTGGATCCATTCAAAATCATCATGAAAAAGGCTTAGCGCATTCGGAAGAGCGTTGCTGAGATGCATGTAGATGCATATTCGAGCATATGAGGTGTATCTTTTGAGCTTAGTCTCCTCTGAAATGTTGACAAACTCACCAAGGCCATTACAAATATCTTGTAGTGAAGCCTCATCCTAGTACTCCAGAGGGAGGGAGTAGAGGTGGATCCAAACTGCTGCCCTACTAAGATCTTCTTTATCCGGGTTAAATATTTCAACCCAATCTCTAAGATATTGTCCAGCAGCATTGAAGAATATGGCCCTCCATCAAGGATTTTGTTCCTATCCTCTAGATAGTTGAAAACCGCCGTGAAGAAGTGCTTAGGGCCCAACTGCAGGGTTATATGTCCTTTCGGCTTCCATTTGGCAGCTATCCACCCCTGTAGCGCTTTTTCTGTGGGCAAAAATCCAATAAACTTCCCGATCAAAGCATGATCCTTCATATATTGGATTTGAGTGTTGATCCTACAGCTTGGTAGCCCAATATTTGGCCTCGTGGCTGCAACTGGCTTGCATATGGTCGAAGTCACTTTGGGATTCTCGCTAACTATTTCTTTGTTTGTTTGTGATTTTTGTCCTTCTTTCGTTTCCCTCTAGACAATTTGTTTGCAGGCTTCCTCATGCATTGGAGTATGTTTGTTTTCATTTTCATTTGGGGGAGGCTCTGCGTCCTCTCCCTAAGGGAGTCTCATGATTCGTGTGCCTCCCTTGTCCCTTATGGTTGTCATGTAACTCTAAGAGTTGGCAGAGTTACTGCAAACTTTGCAAGTCTGTCGTAGCGGATTAGTCCTAAACCCTAAGCTGCCATGAATGCTAGAGCTCTGTTTTTCACCTCTTCGCTCAACAATCAGATCTTGAAGAATTGTTAAAGGAGGAACCATAGTGTAATTTTGAATTCCAACAACTAGTTCTTCCTCTGTTTTAACAGTGAGTCAACTTGCATGTTATATAACCTGTAAGTTATAAATCGTGATGTTTGCATGATGATCGAATTGACTATTGGAAATGAAATAAATAACTTTATAATTAGGAAAGAATGGAGATCCATGAGGCCTTTATTATGACCATGAGAATCAAGTCGTCAAATTGAGATTATTTAACTACTTAAAGTCTTGAAAATTTTCTTTGATTTGTTTATCAATAATTGTGGTTGATGCAAAGAGATAAACCAAGAATTAATTGTATACATTCCACTTATGGAATACTTCTTGCATCTCAGGAATTCAGATAATACAAATTGAAGAGTTCTGAGGCATTTACATAATTTGAGTTGGGCACTTGCAATGCTATGCAGTCTTGGAAAAAGAAAATTTCACTTGACTAGGTTTTGAATTTTGTTGAGCTTTCACTTTGGTTGGGTTAAGCTTGAATTATATAATATATGGGTATAAAATCAATAATTAAATAAATAAATTGTGGTTAGAAAATCTTATACAACTACCTTTGGTATATTAAAAGTCACAAGTTCAAATCTTTGAGAAGATAATTTTGGAAGTTGGACAACATAGTTTTGTTTTGTAATAGTTTTAACGTTTTTGAAGCTACTTGAACTTGCATTCTAAAGTGGGTGCATTTTTTGTTGAAGCTGACACCCCTAGTTTGACTATTTGATAAAGTGTTAGAAGCATTGAATACGCTGATTAAATCTAATGTCAGTGATACAATAAATATCAACGAATTTATTATTGTTGATATGCAATCTGATCTACATCATGTATATAAGATATTTGATTTTCTCCAAATAGAGTCACAGTTATAGAGAGAAGAACTACAAAATAAGAATTTTGAACCTATTCTTGTTCACAACAATAGTTTGTTTGAGCCTTATCATCAGTTAGAGAATGATCAGAGTAATGAAGTGATTTCAAAAGCATGTTTGGATGCAGCAGAAAGTAATGTTCAAGCAGGAGTATGCAAGAGTCATTTGCATACAGTTGTGAAACCTACAGTTCCAAAAACCCCTGTTATAAGACCTTGGGAAGAAACTACACATAACAAAAACAGAAAAAACATGTTTCTTTCTATGTGCCTGATTTTTCTAAACCTATATAATTTCATAGTGGCGAATTTCTCGATGGTGTTGTTCCAGAAAAAATGATCATTGCCAACATTGTGATAGAGTTGGACATGTGAAAGATCGATATTTTGATTTTAACCCATGCAAACATTGTGGAAATGGAAATCACCATTACAATAGATGTTCCAAAAAGAAGACTACTGCAAGAGAGAGAGAATTAATTTTGGATGGATTTCTTATTGGGATTGGTCTAAAGCAACCAAGAAGATTTATAGGTCATACCACAAAATATTTTTGATAGCGCTAACCAACCTTGCAATGATGAAGAATACTTCATCTTCTCACCTTGTATTCAATAAGGGGGGATTGTTGATGGTTTGCTATAGGTTCGAACATTTGTCAAGTGAGCTTGAGTCAATGTGTAACACCCTCCTCCAGCATTTACCCAAGTTACTAGCCTACCAGGGTAAACATGTGACAAAGAGTTACTATGATATGATTCAACCTCCTATATCACCTTAAGGAAGTGGAATCGATAAACCAAAACCCTTAATGACTTCCCTATTAGGTGCTATAGGAACCCCAAGGGCTAAAGCACCCTTCCAAGTGTCGAGACTTTGAATTAAACCTCTATATTCAATGCCTTGATCTCCTAGATGCTCGCACAACACTGCCTTATTTTGACTCAAACCCTCCAATCACATGCATGATTCCTTGAAGGGAGCGACTGTAGTCATTTTCACCTAGCTCTATGCATGCGACCATGGGATTTAAGCCACTTTTTCAGGCTAGGATCAAGACCTCTACCCAAAACTTAATGAAACTTTCCAAAACCATGAGTGACACAAGGACAAAAACTTCCATACAAATCTTAGATAAGAACTTAACCTAATAAGGCCTAGCCATGACAGAAATTTCGTCAAATATATCATGAACATGAAATCTATAGGTCATAAATATAAATATGAACATATGATATAAAATGATCATAAACTAAATACTGATGTAGAATTGATTAACCATTAATGATTTGAATGTCAGCTGAAGCATGCAAACTGAGGAAAAACTGCTTGAAAACAATACTTTATGACAACTGATTAAACATGAAATTGATGCATAATAGAAGTGCAACTAGTAAAAACACAATGATACCAGACATAAAATTGATGACAGAGTTCGTCCTTGATGGACTATGTCTCTGGCTCCGCTTTCGAGATGGGCATCCATTTTTATTGGGAATGAGAAGAAAGTGTTGATTACACAGAGAAAAGACTAGACTAAATGTGCATGTAGGCACTTCTTATCACTGTCATCAGATAGCCCTATGAACCAGCTTTTCAACGCTGCTTATAGTTTCGAAAACCAACCCCGGATGCTCCCGAAATAGTGAAAACAAAATCGCCTATGTCCTCTAGAATCTACATACAAAAGTGAAAAACCACTCCCTCTCCTCTTTATGAACAAAATTGTCTTTATAGGCTTGTGGATTCATAAAAACCTCCTCTGACTGAATTAGTGATAAATGAGCTGACTTTAGGGTTTGAATTTGTTTGGTCTTATAACATAGGGACACCTAGATGGTTTGTTACTAGGTCATTGCATTAGTTGAATGATAAAAATACATTTAAAAACCCAAAATAAACTTTCGGTTAGCTCTAAATCACTAGTTGGCAGCTAACCGGGCATAGGCGTTAATGGCCCATGAGAACACCTATGATAGAACTATTTGCTGGTGGTTACCTCAGTGGCTAGCCCTCCGGTGGTTCCAGTATGTAGAGACATGTCACATTGTTAACATATCCCGTGTGGTTTCCATGCCGGTGGTTAACTTCAACAATTATCCACCACCGTGACTGTTAGGTGTTCACATGCCAGTGTTGCAGTGGAAACTCCGACGTGGTCAAGGCTGCAGTTAGGGCCTGACTATTGGCTAACTCTGATACTTTAAAATACCGTGATCACATGTCCTCTGTTGCGTTCAACAAGCCCAACAGTTAGGATTGCGTTTTTTAATTGTTTTTACATTGTTTGCAATAACATTAGGCCGAGAGTTATATGTCATAGTTTATAACTAGGGGTTTAGATTTATTGTGATAGGATTTAGGTTTATTTAAAATACATTGTAATGTGTTACATAGATTTAGGTTTAGTATTAGGAATTAGATGTAGGATTAGGGTTAGGGTTTGTATTTGTTTTGAACCGTAGCTTTTTAGGGCTAGGACTTACATAAAAAAAAACCTCTCACATCATTTTTTCACAAAGTAACATTTACGACATTCGTCACATGATGACAATAAACCCATTCCTATCGTCAACAAATGATGATATCGATCCTCTGCCATGACGACACCCATGTTGACACTAATTCTGCAAAGACGAAAGACAAAACATGTCGTCGACCAAATCCTGGGGAATTGCCGATGAACTCATATTTAGAACCAGATGCAAACCCATATCAACTGAACACCATGAAAACCTATTACCTAAACAACCCAATCCAACATTGTCAAACTGTCGAAGCTAAACTGAAGTGACGAAAACACTGAACACTGATGGATACACTTGAACACCTGTACAAGTGAATCAACAGAATCCTCCTAGATCATTCCTCTCCACTTGAAAGCTTTTGGACCACAAAAGTTTGACTAAATAAATAGTCGTTGAGGGTAGAACTCCCTCTGTTTCCACGTTTACCTGACGATGTACCAATACATTTGATCAATCACCTACAGCTCATGACCCTGACGATTAAGGAATTTAGACTTCTATGATCCCTTTTGAGCCGGTGACCTGTTTCTTCCATCCGTAGTATGAACAACTTGTGACGATGGGAAAAAAACCTATTACAAACATGGAAATTGAATTCTTTCCACGAAGAATCATGAGTTAGTGATTCAAAAAAATCTTTGAAAACAATATTTGTAGAACTTTGTTCAATACATCTGATGAGTATTAATAATCTGCTTTCTGGAATAACTGAAACATTCAAAGACTCCTTTGATTTTGACTTCATATCAATTACTTGACTTGATTTACTTTCATGTTGACTGATTACTAAGTGAACTTGCAGCAAAGAACTCATCCAGCTATGATGTAAAGACTGCTACAACTTAGTTTGACTTTGAAAGTATCTAAGTAATTGTTGATTTACTTGAACCACTATTTCTTCGTCTCTTAACTGATATCTCCATTGAATAACACTTTCACTTAATGCATTAGTTTTCAAATCATGATAAGGAAACTTTAGATCTGCTTTCAAAAATGCTTTGTCATGATAACTTATAGACTTCCTTTCCACTTGAAAAGAGGCTTCATTACTTTTTAAAGCATGAAATGGTGATGTAATACTAAAGAAATGTAACATTGACTTTCCCCAATACTGACCTGCACCCCTGAAACTGAAAATAAAAATACCATCTAAAACAAGTCTCTGATTAGACTAACATGTACCATTCCGTGCAATACACTGCTGATGATGATAGTTTCTAGAATTCAGTTGAATGAATGAGTTGAGAGTCATTCTGTTTTTAAGAATATGTTCATAAGACATTAAATGTATCTCATGTTTCTTATGCTTTTTATGAATAATATTTCTTGGAAAATAATTAATCACCTTGACCAATTGATCTATAAACTTAATCTTGCATTCTGAACAATCATCCTTATGTTGTTCCTTAATAAACATGAGTACATATTTACTTGAACTTAATAACTGCTTAACTTGATTTGTAACAATTAAATCCAAGTTTGATTTGACTTTATGTGCCCTAACAATAAATTCAACCCCTTCATTCTTTAGGTGATATTTATGTTCTCTTTTTTAAAACACTGCATCTCTATCATAAAGATAAGGACTTCATAAGACAACTCCACATATGTCTACTCGGACCACATCTAACTCCACTTCATCAATGTACTTAGATGTAATTGCAAATTTTAACCGACACTTCTTTGTGACATGTATCTGAGTTGATTTATTAATCCAACCTAATGGGTATGATCTTGGATGATTCCGTGTCTCCAAACCCAATTGATTAACTATATGTTCATATATTAAATTTGCTTGCGATCCATTGTCAATCATTGTGTCAATCTTTGTATGCTTATAAGTTATCCTTATGTGGAAGAGTTCAACTCTTTTATCCCCATCTGAAGGATTTATGTTTGAAGAAGATACAATAGTTTTCAAACTTGAACCAGTATCAGAAGCTTTACCTATCGTAACCATGGCGATTATCCTCCTTTCATCACCTGAATCTAAACCTAGACCCCGCTAGACTAATGTAATGGTCTTCTTTTCATCCTTCACCTTAAGGAACTCTTTGGGCTTAAGTTATGGATGAATTTTCCAGAACTTTGATTCATCATGATCGATTCTCTGGCAATGAGAACAAGTAGGTCTTTCCTTTTGAACGATCACTGATTTCTTTCTCTTTGAATTGTTCTTCCCTTTACTGTCACTAGAATCTTTGGTTTCTAACTCTTTGGATGACTACGATGAAAACTTGAATGGTCTGCCACCTGATTCAATATGTATGGCCTGAACACACACCTCATTAAAATCATTAGGATTAAACATCAATAAAGGATGCTGCAAATATGAATGTAAACTGTTGATGTATTTTAACAAAGTTTCACGTCTATCCAATGAAATACCAAGAATCAATGCTTTCTTTCTGAATTTCTGAGTAAACTCCTGAACACTCTACTCTTTACCTTGTCTCAGATGCTGCCAATCAATAACAGCTTGCTGCATGTATCCTAAAGGGTAGAACTGTTTCCCAAGAGCTTTTAAAAACATAGACCATGAAGATATGACTTTTCCTTTACGCTTTACATCTACCTAAGTTTTACTTTCCCACCAGATTAAAGCTATTCCACCCATTCTAAGTGTAGCTAACTGAATTTTAGCTTTTTTGCTAGAAATGTTTTGAATGCGACAATACACTTCTAACTGCTTTATCCAGTTATCTAGCTTTTCAGGATTCATTTCGCCATCATAAACATGTAACCCAAATTTAACATCAAGTTTAAAAAGAGATGTTTTCTTAGGTTTCTTTTCTATTTCAGATTCTACACTGAAAGAAGAAGAAGAAGAAGATGATGATGGAGATGATGGAGGTGAAGGTGGTTTATCAGCCTTCCATTCACCTTTGTCCTTCTTCGATGGCATTGAAGAAGCTGCATCTCTCGCCTTCTTGTCTTCATACAATTCTCCCAACATCTGCTACATGGTTTAGAACACCTACTGAAACTATTCTTCACCTATCTTAGTTTCTGTGTTTTCACCTGCATCTGATCCCGAAATGGTCAATTTCTGAACGACTTGTTACATTCCAATATCTGGATCGATTTTCTCAAGGATTCCTTCTCCTCGTTGCAACTTTGACCTGGTTAACATTCAATGGAAAATTCTACAAACACAACCTACTTTGATACCAAATTATATGATTTGAAATGATCATAAACTAAATACTGATGCAGAATTAATTAACTATTAATGATTTGAATGTTAGCTGAAGCACACCAATCGAGGAAAAAATGCTTGAAAATAATACTTTACGATAGCTGATTAAACATGAAATTGATGCATAACAGAAGTGCAACCAGTAAAAACACAGTGATATTAAATAGAAAATTGATGATAGAGTTTGTCCCTGATGGACTATGTCTCTGAGTCCACTTTCAAGATGGGCGTCTGTTTTTGTTAGGAATGAGAAGAAAGTGTTGATTACACAGAGAAAAGACCAGACTGAATGTGCATGCAGGAACTCTTGATCACTTTCATCAGATATCCCTCTAAACCAACTTTCCAACGCTGCTTACGATTTTTAAAACCAGCCCCGGATGCTCCTAAAACACTGAAAACAAAATCACCTATGTCCTCCAGAATCTGTATACAAAAATAAAAAACCACTCTCTATCCTCTTTATGAACAAAACTGTCTGTATAGGCCTCTAGATTCACAAAAACCCCCTCTAATTGAATTAGGGATGAATGAGCTGACTTTAGGGTTTGAATGTGTTTGGTCTTATAACATAGGGACACCTAGATGGTTTGTTACTAGGTCATCACATTAGTTGAATGCCAAAAATATATTCAAAAACCCAAAATAAACTTTAAGTTAACCTGAATCTGCTAGTTAGCAGCTAACCGGGCGGAGGCACTAACGACCCATGTGAACACTTGTGATAGAATCATTTACTGGTGGTTAATTTGGCGGCTTGCCTCCGGTGGTTCCAGTTTGCGAAGACGTGTCACATTGTTAAAATTTCTCGCACGGTTTCCAAGCTAACATTAACGCCAGCAATTATTTACCATCGTGACTACTAGGTGTTCACATGCTAGCGTTGCGGTGGAAACTCCGATGTAGTCAAGGCTACGGTTAGGGCTTGACTGTTGGATAAATTCGACAGTTTACAATACCGTGATCACATGTCCTCCGCTGTGGTCAACAAGCCCAATGGTTAGTACTATATTTTTTAATTATTTTCACATTGTTTGTAATAACATTACCCTGAGAGTTATATGTCATAGTTATATATAGGGGCTTAGTTTTATTGCAATAGGATTTAGGTTTATTTAAAATACATTATAATGTGTTGCATAGATTTAGGTTTAGTATTAGGACTTAGATGTAGGATTAGCGTTTAGGGTTTGTATTTGTTTTGATCCATAGATTTTTAGGGCTAGGACTTACATAAAAAAAACATTTTACATTAATTTGTCACAAAGTGACATTATTGACGTTCGTCACATGATGAAAATAAACCGAAGCCTATCGTCGAAAACAAACGATGATATCGATCCTCTGCCATGACGACACCCATGTCAACACTAATTCTGCAAAGAAAAATGATAAAACACATGTCGTCGACCAAATCTTGGGGACTTGTCGATGAACTCATATTGAAAACCATATGCAAACCCATATCAACTAAACACCATGAAAACTATTGCCTGAACAACCTGATCCAACACTATCAGACTTTCGAAGCTGAACTAAAGTGACAATGACATTGAACACTGATGGATACACTTGAACACATGTATAATTGAATCAACAGAATCCTCCAAGAAGGTCTAGTTCTTTCTCATAATAGTTGCAATCAAATATATTAGGTCATACATTCATCATTCATTCATTCATTAATCAAAAGATGGTAAGATCCATGACTAAGATCTGTCATAAAACCATGCTTATAACCAACATATAACCAACAGAGTAACAATAATAGAACAACCTTAAAGTATTATAATAACAAGTAGATGTACACATAAATCACAAGAGGAAAATAGATATTATTAACATATGGAAATCCAACCAATCAGGGACTTCCACATACCACTCCACCATAGATTTGGCTGAAGCAAATCTTTCTTTTAGTAAATCACCCTTTTACCTATTCCAAGAATGAATGTGGGTCTTACAACAAAACCAACCAGTGATTCTTAATGAAAAATCACCTAAACCCTCATCGATAGAACCAGGTTTTACCACTATCCCCACTGCATCACTGGGCCTTAAAAAAGAATGGATTCCTCTTGACCTCTCCACCTAAACTGTGAGGAATTTGTCCATCTCAACCTCTCAAATTTACTATGTATCCCGCCATTACTGGTTAAGTGATTCCTAGGCTCAATCAAGGGTGCTCCCCTATGATATTTACTTTGTATCCCGCCATTCACCAGTCGGGGATTCTTAGGCTCAATCAAGGGTATTCACCTCTAAGCTTTACCATGTATCCCTCGATTCACCGCTCAAAGATTAGGCTCAATTGAGGTTTTCACAACTTGGCTTTACCATGTATCCCATCCTGAGATTCTTAGGCCTTATGAATAATCTTGAGACCACCCCACTTAGCTGCAAGTCCATCTAACAATCCATCTCAACCAAATACAAGAGAACCCACCACACCGTGGCTATCATAAAATGGAAAGGGAAGGCTGAATAACATTGTCACACTTGGCAAAACCCATGCCAACGATAGCAAGATAATCAAGAACACACATTCATATACCATGCATGCCACATCTAGCAAGGAAATCATACATGGAAATCAATACTTGTAAGTAATACCATGTAGTTGCTTGATCTTGCCCTTCCTTGCTTAATATTTACTTCCTCTTGCTTTCTTGTCCTTTCTTTGCCTTCTTTCCTCTAATGTTAGAGTGCTCAACGAATATTCTAAGTGTCCAAGAGTATGAGACAGAGAGAGAATAGAGAGAGAGCTCTACCATAGAATTGACAAAAAGGTACCAAATGATCCTCAAAATCCTTTCTATTAATGAGGCCTCCAATTTCTTCAATTTTCCATTATTTTCCTTCAATTTCCTCCTCACATGCAACTTGTGACTTTTCACCTTCCTTTTCTCCTAATCTCCTTTATTTTCATGAATAAAATGCCAATTAATGAAACTTTCACTTTTCAAATCCTTTTCCATTTACTTTTCAAATTTTCTTCAGCCATAAAACTGAAATGAACACCCACTAGGATGTATTTCCCAACATTCATCTTGGAATACATGTTCCATGACCTTGGTCTTATATTTTTTTTTACATGAAGTTTTTGACCAGAGTTGTTACAGAACCCTCGCCCCTTGGGGGAACATTGTCCTTGGTGTTCAATGACACTTACAATTAATAATATTGGTTAAAATGAAAACATAGTACCCATGGAGCTTTATAGTTTAGCTCATTACAGTATTTAAAATGACCTCTGCTGAAAACATCACAATCATACTGTGTATTGGGGCTTTATAACAAAAATCATTATGGTATTTCCAATAACAACCACATATACTTATGCAAATTTTCTTCAAAAAACAAATAAACATAATGTCTATGGAGCTTTATAAATCCAGCTCAATACAATATTTACAATGATACACACATGTACATATATGTGCATTTGCTCTAACCAACAAATAAAAGGATATGATACATGCATCTGCAACAAGGGAATTCATAGGATCACACCTCTACCCTAAAAAGTAGAATATGGATTCACCTCCTTCCCAGGAAGTCCAGAATCCATTGTCCAATCAAATTTGCATCCAATGTCCAGCACTACAATCTTGTGCCACTTGTCCCCTCAATGAATACTTACCAGCTCATTTTTCTAGGGCACAATCCCAATGTGCATTTGATTCCATTTGGCAATGCTAATGACCAAAAAAACCCATTCCCCGACCTTGCCTTCTCTGCTACACAATCCCTCGGGAAATTTGATCACCACCTTTCGTGAAGCCACTCACCTTCCAAGTTCCCCAACATCTCCTATCCTTGGCGATCCATCCCTTGGCAAAGTTTCCTCGCATGAGAAGGTTCAAAAACCAAGGCATATCCCTGCCTCAAAACCATCATACCGGCCATAAAATTCTCATGGAAATCAATGGACACTATTGGGTACCAGTGTTCCACATTGTCCCTGCTCAAATGATTTACCAACATACTGCTTCCTATTCCAATTCCTTTCATTGTTGTTGCTGTTAATGCTTGTAGTTAGTTTCAACCACCCAACCCAAACATTTTTCATGCTTTCTTTTTCCAAACACATAATTTCCATTAGATTCAATATGAATTGAAATACATCATACCTTATTAGTGGCCCATCAGTAAGGTACACTTGCAATTTTGTTTACTTCTTGTCACAACAAGTCAAACTAGTTCTTTAATCAAATCATCATGCATAAATATATCACACCTAGTTAGCTCAAAACACAACCATCATAAATCACATGAAATCATCATAAACCATAGTCATAGATCACATGTAACCATAATAAACCATAATCATAGATCACATGCATAATAAACTGAAATAAAATCGATACTTATCCTTCATTCAACCCTTTTCTTCTGCCTTTGTTCTTTCTACACACATATTGAATTAAGTTGTGAAACCTGACAAGCATCCAGTGCCTTTTCTTATCTCTAATCATGTACACATACAAATAAAATCACACAATACATTCACCTACATCAGACATATAAAAAAACACTTACACCTACATCTAGTGTACAACACAACACAATACATATATGTACACAGAGTACAACACAACGAATACAAGTCACGACACCACACTTACATAATGCACATATGTAGTACCACATGTACACAACACAACATGTACGACATTCATACAATACCACTTGTACAACATGTAATAAGTATCACCTGTACACAAAACCAATTGCACAACTTCTACACAACAATAGATGTACAAGGCACCACCTGCACAATATGTACATAGTGCCACATGTACACTACACCACCTGTAAAACATGTACACAACACCACATGTATGACATGTATGCAACACCACATGTATGACATGTACACAACACCACATGCATGACATGTACACAACACCACATGTACAACATGTACACAACACCACATGTACAACATGTACACAACACCACATGAACAATCATGCACACAACACCATATGTACATAGCAACACATGTACAACATGCACACAACACAATATGTACATATCATTACATATACAACATGTACATAGAACCATATATACTCAACAATACACATCCAACATGCACACAACACCATATGTGCACAACATTGCATATCCAACATGTGCACATTACGATATGTACACAACACCACATATCCAACATATAAATAGCACCATCTATATCCAACACTACATATGCAATATACATACAACACCATATATACAACAAGCACACAACATCATATGTGCACAATATTACATATGCTACATGTACACAACACCAATATTACACATCCTAAGACCACACTATCCTTACTAAGTGACCTTGCTTCTATTTCCTTATCCATTTTTGTCCTAGCATTCACAAAGTACACTCCTTTCATTTCACTGATGTATCCCTAAGCATAACTTGTCCATAACATAGACATAGTATAATCACATAATATCAACTCATAACCACATGATAATGACCTCGTAGATTTTTTACGGCGAATCTTCCCACTTGATTCCCTATAAAACTAGGAATCTCTTCATGCCACTCACCTGCATAAGCAATCATTACAACACAAGAATGATCATTGACAACCTTGTGAGATAGTCACATAGATACATAGATACATACATATATATAAACATTAGCATTAAAATAATAATGATCCATGACCATCCCGTCAGACACAACATACATACATACATACATACATACACACACATATAGACATTAGCACAATCATGATCAAAACATAGTTACCAAATACCATAAGGTCAAGGTTAAGATAACTCCCTTTATTTGTGCACAATGTGCACAACATTGAGAGAAACCATTCCCAACATAGCCAAGGCATCTCACACCTCAAATCCATTTACTTCACCTTTTTTTTTACCTTTATCATGATTTACCTCCCATTTTCCATTTACCCCAATGGACTCAAAAAATCCAACTATCTGTCATACTCTTTCCTTCAGCTTCCTTTGTACATGAACCGAGCTTCATCTAGGTTTTACGTTACCTATTGGACTTCATTCACCTCTCCTTGATCTACACTAACTTCCCTCTTTCCAAACCAAATCCAAAGACTCTTAAAACATGAGAGGAAATAACAAGAAATCCAAAAAGAAGAAAACCATGAAAACTAATAGAAATACGACATCACAAACAAAATGGCAAGGCCTTGCACCAAACACAATCTAAACCCATAATTAAGCTCAAACAAATCACAAAATACCAAAGGCACAGTGACTAGCAACAAACGTCATTACTCAATCCCCATGGGCTCCTAATGCCTCTAAAGGAAAGCTCAACCTGAGCCTTCTTCAAGATTGCATGGAAATCTCTTTTGCCTGGCAATACCCTACATCATACTGCCATAAACAAAAAATTGTTAGTGCATAAACAAACACAACAATGTACCGGTTATCTTACCCTATTTTGTCAAGCATTCTGCCTTGCAATTGGACACATCCATGCCATCTTTCAAAGGACTCCAATCCTTTGACGAATCCAACTAAAACTAGAAACTAACAAATATACTTGTTAAATACATGTTCGTGAATATAACACATATCCACATAATGTGAGAAAAAATCAAGGTTAAGAAGACTTCCTATATGCAAAACACTCATTTTCTTGGAACTATGGTTTCCCAAACATATCCAAAGGAATTATAACCCAATTCCTTTCTTTTACCTTTTTCTTTGCCGCAATTGAGTCTTATTATATTTTATCTCATCACCTAGTTGTTAGTTATATAGACAAATCAACTATTACCTTTTCATGTTAATGCTAAGGATGTTGCCCTGCAACTGTTCACACATGTCAATCACATGTTCCAAAGATCAAGTCATTATGTCTATTAATCTGAAATCAACATTTACCAAGACTAACAACATATCACAATCAAATCACTATCACTAGCCATAATACTACAAATAGCACCCACTTACACTCAAGTACATATCAACTGTTCTCAACACATATGTGTTAGCACTACCATCTTAAAACAAGATCATTTCTTCATGCAATCTTATAGATACAAACTCATATCATGCAACTATTCAAACATTCAAACAACAAACAGACAACATAATAGACACCAAACACTCAAACACCAAATAGGCGACATAATCAAACATTCAAGCACCAAGTAGATGACATAAGAAAACTCATACTTTAATGTATCTTATTCGAGACTATCTTGTCTGCACAATCAATCTATATTAGTATGATATAACTTCACAACATATCAACTCAAACATAGATAAGATCATGATGTCCATAATAATAACTAGTTAACATATTCCGGTCATAAACTCATAAACAATTGTCATTCATGCATAACAATCACATATGCACGGTTAGTCTAGATTACTACAACACAATATCACAAATATGTTAGGTCATACTTGAATACCATAACCATAACCATCTATACAGGTTAATTCAGATCAACGCAATACATATAACATCAAGATCTTAAATTCAATAACCATAATCATCAAGTTAAGTAACGTATAACAACAAAATTTTAACATATAACATACTCATCAACTACATATAACATAATCATCAAGTTAACTAACATAAAATAACAACAAGTTACTATCTACATGACTATATGACACATGTGTATATGACCACAATGCTTAACTAGCACCTATCATTCATGTAACTGCAACAACCATAGAATGACAAAAATGTTTATAACCCTAATTCATATATTAATAATTAACCAAAATACCTACATATCCACCATACAAACCTGCATGACGATCTTCTCTTAACACAAGGTCCAATGCTGCAACCTCATTTTAAAGATTTGCATCTCTTGCTTCATCTCAAACAACACATCAACATCATAACATACCAATAGCATCATGATGACACAAGACCAAAAAAATTACCATCCCAATGCATCTCTCACCTATTATACATGCATAACCATGACCATGACAATGCATGCATAACAACATATAGGCATTGACATGCATAACAAATGCATATACAACCGACATGCATTCATGACAAAAAAATTCTAACACCAACTTCATCAACTTCTATATGACAACATAATCATAACAATGACCATCACCATGCATACATAACAAGCACATATACATCCTTCATGTATGCATGAAAAATAGATTCCGCCCATCTCGTCCAAGTGTTGAACCATTTTTTGATACCACTCTCTAACACACTCCTCCCACATTTACCCAAGTTATCGGCCTACCGAGGTAAACATGTGACGAAGAGTTACTATGATATGATTCAACCTCCTAGATAACCTTAAGGAAGTGAAATCGACAAACCAAAACCATTAATGACTTCCCTATTAGGTGTTATAGGACCCCCAAGGCCTAACCACCCTTCCATGTGCCTATCCTCTGAATTAAACCCTTTTTTTCAATTCCTTGATCTCCCATACATTGGAACAACACTACTAGATTTCGATTAAAACCCTCCAGTCATAGGTATGATGCATAAAAGGGAGTGGATGCAGTCTTTTCACCTAGTTATGTGGCTGCAACTGCAGGATTTAAACCACTTTTTCAGGCTAGGATCCAGACCTCTACCCAAAACTTAATGAAACTTTCAAGAACCGTGAATGGCACAAGGAAAATCCTTTCCATACAAATATTAGACAATAACTTGACCTAACCACGCCTAGCCATGACATACATTCCATTAAACATATCATGAACATGAAATATACAAGTCATAAATACACATCTTAACGAAGGGGTCCCATAATTATATGAAAATCACTAAGAAGGTATAGTGCCTTGTCATAATAGCTGAAATAATTTCTAGTAGGTCATACATTGATCATTCATTAATCAAAATATTGTAATATCCACGACTAAGATTTGTCACAAAACCATCCTTATAACATGCATATAACTAGCAGAGTAACAATAAAAAGAACAACCATTAAAGTCTCATAATAACAAGTACATGTACACATAAATCACAAGGGGAAAATAACTCTTATTAACATATGCAAATCCAACCAAGACAGAGACTTCATATGTTTGTGAAGATTTCCGATCAACCTTGCATGTCATTCTTGTTCTTGGACACTTATTTGAAACCTTGATGTTGTGTTACAAGTGATTGAGAAATGGCATTGAATTTTACTTATTAAAGGATGAAAATAAATATTTCATTTAACATAATTTTCATCCCGAATTTTCCTGGTCAAAATAAAGTACAAGAAACAAAGGTCAATCTCTTGAGTACCATTGGAAAGGTGACCAAGATAAAATATGTAGAAGCCTATTCATTGTGCAACGAAAGTGTTAGTGCATCACCAATTTGTAGGGAGCCATAATATAGAAATAATAACGATGGAATCTGTTGATGATGTCCGCTATTTTAAATTGCACAAAGGCAACCTGAAAGTTAGGCAGAGTGTGTGAAGAAAGGAGAATGTGTTGTGTTGGGGATAGACCCTAAATACAAAATATTCACCAACAACTATGATCGTCTGAAAGATATTGTGAGTATCCTAAATACCAATATTAATTGCACGTATTATTGAATCTGAAGATCTTGAATAATTGTTAAAGGAGGAACCATAGTGTAATTTTGAGTTCCAACGACTAGTTCTTCCTCTGCTTTAATAGTGAGTAAACCCGCATGTTATATAACCTCTAAGTTATAAATCGTGATGTTTGCATGGTTGTTTGCATGATGATGGAATTTACTATTGGAAATGAAATAAAAAACTTTATAATTTGGAAAGAATGAATATCTATGAGGCCTTTATTATTAACATATGAGTCAAGTCATGAGATTGAGATTGTTTAACTACTTAAAGTCTTGAAAGTTTTCTTTGATTTATTTATCAATAACTGTGGTTGATGCAAAGAGATAAGACAAGAATTAATTGTATACATTCCACTTGTGGAATACTTCTTGGATCTTAGGAATTCAGATAATATGGATTGGACAGTTTCAAGGCATTTAGATAATTTGGGTTTGGCACTTGCAGTGCTATGCAGTGTCGGAAAAAGAAACTTTGACTTGACCAAGTTTTGAATTTTGTTGAGATTTCACTTTGGTTGGGTTAAGCTTGAATTATATAATATATGGGTATAAAATCAATAATTAAAGAAATACATTGTGGTTAGAAAATCTCATACAACTACCTTTGGTATATTAAAAGTCACAAGTTCAAATCTTTGTGAAGTTAATTTTGGAAGTTGGACGACATAGTTTTGTTTGTAATAGTTTTAACTTTTTTGAAGCTACTTGAACTTGCATTGTAAAGTGGGTACATTTTTTGTTGAAGCCGACACCCTTAGTTTGACTATTTGGTAAAGTGTTAGAAGTATTGAATACACTGATTAAATCTAATATTGGTGATACAATAAATATCAACAAATTTATTATTTTTGATATGCAATCTAATCTACATGAGGTACATAAGATATTTTATTTTCTCCAAATAGAGTCGCAGTTATAGAGAGAAGAACTATAAAAGAAGAATTTTGAACCTATTCTTGTTCACAACAATAGTTTGTTTGAGCCTTATCATCATTAAGTGAATGATCATAGTAATGAAGTGATTTCAAAAGCATGTTTGGATGTAGTGGAAAGTAATGTTCAAGCAAGGGTATGCAAGAGTCATTTGCATATAATTGTGAAACCTAAAGTTCCCAAAACACCTGTTATAAGACCTTGGGAAGAAATTACACATAGAAAAAACAGAAAAACATGTTTCTTTTTATCTTCCTAATTTTTCTAAACCTATACAATTTCATTGTGATGGATTTCTGGATGGTGTTGTTCTAGAAAAAATGATCGTTTCCAACATTGTGATAGAGTTGGACATGCGAAAGATCGATATTTTGATTTTCACCCATGCAAACATTTGGAAATGAAAATCACCATTAAAATAGATGTTCCAAAAAGAAGACTACTGCAAGAGAGAGAATAATTTAGGTTGGATTGCTTCTTGGGATTGGTCTAATGCAGCCAAGAAGATTTATAGGTCATACCATAGAATATTTTTGACAACATTGACCAACCTTGCAATGATGAAGAATACTTCATCTTCTCACCTTGTATTCGAGAAGGGGGGAATTGTTGATGGTCTGCTATAGGTTCAAAGATTTGTCAAGCGAGCTTGAGTCAGAGTGTAACACCCTCCTCCCACATTTACTTAAGATACTAGCCTACCAGGGTAAATATGTGACAAAGAGTTACTATGATATGATTCAACCTCCTATATCACCTTAAGGAAGTGGAATCGATAAACCAAAACCCTTAATGACTTCCCTATTAGGCGCTATAGGACCCCATAGGACTAAACCAGCCTTCCAAGTGTTGAGACTTTGAATTAAACCTCTTTAGTCAATGCCTTGATCTCCTAGATGCTGGCACAACAATGCATGATTTTGACTCAAACCCTCCAGTCACATGCATGATTCCTTGAAGGGAGCAACTACAGTTTTTTTTACCCAGTTCTGTGCCTGCAACTGCAGGATTTAAGCTAGTTTTTCAGGCTAGGATCAAGACCTGTACCCAAAACTTAATGACACTTTCCAAAACCATGAGTGACACAAGGACAAAGAATTCCATACAAATCTTAAATAATAACTTGACCTAATAAGACCTATCCATGACAAAATTTTCGTCAAATATATCATGAACATGAAATTTATAGCTCATAAATACACATCTTAACATAGGGGTCAGATAGCTGTTTGAAAATCACCAAGAAGGTCTAGTTATTTCTCATAATAGTTGCAATAAAATATATTAGGTCATACATTCATCATTCATTCATTCATTAATCAAAACATGGTAAGATCCATGACTAAGATCTGTCATAAAATCATGCTTATAGCCAACATATAACAAATAGAGTAACAATAATAGAACAACCCTTAAAGTATTAGAATAACAAGTAGATGTACAAATAAATCATAAGAGGGAAGTAGATATTATTAACATATGGAAATCCAACCAAGTCAAGGACTTCCACATACCACCAGACCATAGATTAGGCTGAAGAAAATCTTTCTTTCAGCAAATCGTCCCCTTGCCATCTTTCAAGAATGAATGTGGGTCTCACAACAAAACCAATCGGTGATTCTCAATGCAAAACCACCTCAACCCTCATGAATAGAACCAGGCTTTATCATAATCCCCACCGGATCACTAGGCCCTAAAAAAACATGGATTCTTATATATCTCTCCACCTAAACCATGAGGACTTTGTCCATCTCAACCTCTCGAATTTACTGTGTATCCCACCATTATCAATTAATGCATTCCTAGGCTCAATCAAGGGTAGTCCCCTCTAAGCTTTGATGTTTATCCTACCATTCACTGGTAGGGGATTCCTAGGCTCAATCAAGGGTATTTGCCTCTAAGCTTTGCCATGTGTCCCTCCATTCACCACTTGAAGATTCATAGGCTCAGTCGAGGTGTTCACAACTAGGCTTTACCATGTATCCCATCTCGAGATTCTTAGGCCTTGTGAAAAATCCTGAGACCACCCCACTCAGCATCAAGTCCAACCAAATACAAGAGAACCCACCACACCATGGCTATCCAGAAATGGCAAGGAAAGGCTGGATAAGACTGTCACACCTAGCAAAACCCATGCCAGTGATAGCAAGAGAACTAAGAACACACATGCACGTACCATGCATGCCACATCTAGCAACGAAATAATACATGCAAATCAATACTTGTAAGTAATACCATTGTAGTTGCTTGATCCTGCTCTTCCTTGCTTAAATTTTACTTCCTCTTACTTTCTTGTCCTTCCTTTGCCTTATTTCCTCTCATGTTAGAGTGCTCAATGAATACTCTAAGTGCCAAGAATATGAGACATAGAGAGAATAGAGAGAGAGAGCTCCACCATAGAACTGACAGAAAGGTACCAACTGATCCTCAAAATCCTTTCTATTAATTAGGCCTCCAATTTCTTAAATTTTCCATTATTTTCCCTTAATTTCCTCCTCATATGCAACCTGTGATTTTTCAACTTCCTTTTCTCCTAATTTCCTTTATTTTCATGAATAAAATGCCAATTAATGCCACTTTTCCTTTTCAAATCATTTTCCATTTCCTTTTCAAATTTCGTTTAGCCATAATAAGCGAAATGAACACCCACTAGGATGTATTTCCCAACATTAAAATTGGAATACATGTTCCATGACCTCGATCTTATATTTTTTTTACATGATTTTTTTTAGCAGGGTTGTTACAAAACCCACCCCACTTGGGGGAACACCATATTAGTGTTCAATGACACTTACAACCAATAATATTATTTAAAAGAAAAACATGCTACCCATGGAACTTTATAACTTATCTCGTTACAGTATTTACAATGACCTCTGCTAAAAACATGAAAATCATGCTGTGTATTGGGGCTTTATAACACAAATCATTATGATATTTCCAATAACAACCACATACACTTATGCACATTTTCTTCAAACAACAAATAACCATAATGCCTATGGAGCTTTATAAATCTAGCTTAATACAAAATTTACAATGATACACATATGTACATATATGCACATTTGCTCTAACCAACAAATAAAAGTATATGATACATGCATCTGCAATAGGGAATTCATAGGCTCACACACCCACCCTCAAAAGTAGAACCTGGATTGACCTCCTTCCCAAGAAGTCTATAATCCACTGTCAAATCAAATCTGCATCCAATGTCTAGCACTATAGTCCCGTGCCACTTGTCCCCTCAGTGAACACTTACTAGCTCATTTTTCTAGGACACACTCCCAATGTGCATCTGATTTCATCTAGCAATGCTAATGACCAAAAAAATCCATTCCCCAGCCTTGCCTTCTCTGCTACACAATCCTTCGGGAAATCTGATCACCCCCTTTCGTGTAGACACTCACCTTCCAAGTTCCCCAACATCCCCTATCTTGGGCAATCCATCCCTTGGCAAGGTTTCCTCGCATGGGATCGTTTCAAAAACAAGGCATATTCTTGCCTCAAAACCATCATACTGGCCATAGAATTCTCATGGAAATCAATGGACACTCTTGGGTACAATGTCCCATAATGTCCCTGCTCCTTAAATGATTTACTAGCATATTGTTTCCTATTCCAATTCCTTTTGTTGTTGTTGTTGCTAATGCTTGTAGTTAGTTTCAACCACCCAACCCGAACATTTTTCATGCTTTCCTGTACCAAACACATAATTTCCATTAGATTCAAAATGAATTGAAATAAATTCAAATCATACCTCATTAGTGGCCCATAGATAAGGTACACTTGCAATTCTGTTACTGCTTGTGACAACAAGTCAAACTAGTTCTTTGATCAAATCATCATGTATAAATATATCACATTTGGTTAGCTCAAAACACAACCATCATTAATCACATGCAATCATCATAAACCATAGTCATAGATCACATGTAACCATCATAAACCATAATCATAGATCACATGCATAATAAAAATGAAATAAAATGTCAATACTTATCCTTCATTTGATCCTTTTCTTCTGCCTTTGTTCTTTCTATACACATATTGAATTAAGTTGTGAAACCTGAAAAGCATCCGGTGCTTTTTCTTATCTCTAATCACGTACACATACAAACAACATCGCACAATACATGCACCTACACCTGACATATAACAAAACACATACACCTACATCTGGTGTACAACACAACACAATACATATATGTACACAAAGTACAACACAACGAATACATGTCACGACACCAAAACTACATAATGCACATATGCAGTACCACATGTACACAACACAACATATACGACACTCATACAATACCACATGTACACTAGTACCACTTGTACAACATGTACTAAATACCACCTGTACATAGCATCACCTGCACACCGTCTACACAACATGAGATGTACACATCACCACCTGCACAATACGTACACAGTGCTACATGTACACTGCACCACCTGTAAAACATGTACACAACACCACATGTATGACATGCACACGACACCACATGTACACAACACCACATACATGACATGTACACAACACCACCTACACACAACACCACATGTACAACATGTACACAACACCACATGAACAATCATGCACACAACACCATATGTACATAACGCCACATGTACAACATGCACACAACACAATATGTACTTATCACTACATATAAAACATGTACATAGCATTATATGTACACAAGAATGGACATCTAACATGCACACAACACCATATGTGCGCAACATTGCATATCCAACATGTGCACAAGACGAGACGTACACAACACCACATATCCAACATATAAATAACACCATCTATATCCAACACTACATATGAAATATACACACAATACCATGTATACAACAAGCACACAAATCATATGTGCACAATACTACATATGCTACATGTACACAACACTAGATTTGCACATCCTAAGACCATATTGTCCTTACTAAGTGACCTTGCTTCTATTGCCTTATCCATTCTTGTCCCAGCATGTTGCAAAGAACACTGCTTTCATTATGCTGATGTATCCCTAAGCATAACTCGTCTATAACATAAACATATTATAATCACATAATATCAACTCGTAGCACATGATACTGACCTCATAGATTTGTCGAGGCCTCTTCCCACTTGATTCCCTATAAAACCAGGAATCTCTTCATGCCACTCACCTGCATAAGCAATCATTACTCCACAAGAATGATCGCTGACAACCTTGCAAGACAGTAACATATATGCATAGATACATACATATATATAAACATTAGCATAAAACAATAATGATCCATGACCATCCTATCAGACACAACATACTTACATACATATATAAATACATACATACATACATACATGTATACATATATAGACATTAGCACAATCATGATCAAAACATAATTACCAGATACCATAAGGTCAAGGTTAAGATAACTCCCTCTATTTGTGCACAACATTGAGAGATACCATTCCCAACATAGCCAAGGCATCTCACGCCTCAGATCCATTTACTTCACCTTTCCTATTACCTTTCTCATGATTTCCCTCCCATTTTCCATTTACCCCAATGGACTCAAACAATCACTATCTATCATACTCTTTCCTTTAGATTCCCTTATACATGCACTTAGCTTTATTCGGGTCTTACATTACCCGTTGGACTTTATTCACCTCTCCCCAATCTCCACTAACATCCCTCTTTCCAAACCAAATCCCAAGACTCTTAAAACATAAAAGGAAAGAACAAGAAATCTAAAAAGAAGAAAACCATGAAAACCAATAGAAATAAGACATCACAAACAAAGTGGCAAGGCCTTGCACCAGATGCAATCTAAATCCATAATTAAGATCAAACAAATCATAAAATACCAAAGGCACAATGACTAGCAAAAAACATCACGACTCAATCCCCATGGGCTCCCAATGCCTCTAAAGAAAAGCTCAACCCGAGCCTTCTTCAAGATTGCATGGAAATCTCTTTTTCTAGGTAATACCTACATCATACTACCATAAACAAAAAATTGTTAGTGTATAAACAAACATAACAATATACCGGTTACCTTACCTTATTTTGTCAATCACATTTCCTTGTAATTTGACACATCCATGCCATCTCTCAAAGGACTCCAATCCTTTGACGAATCCAACTACAACTAGAAACTAGCTAATGTACCTGTCAAATACATATTCATGAATATAACCCATATCCACATAATGTGAGACAAAATCATGGTTAAGAATACTTCATATATGCAAAACACTCATTTATTTGGAAATGTGGTTTCCCAAAAATATCCAAAGGAATTATCACCCAATTCCTTTCTTTACCTTTTGCTTTGCCGCAATTGAGTCTTGTTATATGCTATCTCATCACCCAGTTGTTAGTTATATAGAAAAATCAACTATTACCTTGTCATGCTAATGCTAAGCATGTTGCCCTGCAACTGTTCACACATGTCAATCACATGTTCCAAAGATCAAGTAATTATGTCTATTAATCTAAAATCAACCTTTACCAAGACTAACAACATATCACAATCAAATCACTATCATTAGTCATAATACTACAACTAGCACCCACTTATACTCAAGTACATATCAACTGTTCTCAACACATATGTGTTAGCATTGCCATCTTAAAACATGATCATTTCTGCATGCAATCTTATAGATACAAACTCATGTCATGCAACTAATCAAACATTCAAACAACATATAGATGACATAATAGAAACCAAACACTCAAACACCAAATAGGTGACATAATCAAACATTCAAACACCAAGTAGAGGACATAATAAAACTCATACCTTAATGTATTTTAGGGGAGACTATCTTGTCTGCACATTCAATCTAGATTAGCACAATATAACTTCACAATATATCAACTAAAACATAAATAAGATCATGATGTCCATAATAATAACTAGTTAACATATTCTAGTCATAAACTCATAAACAATTGTCATTCATCCATAACAATCAGATATGCACAGTTAGTATAGATTAGCACAACACAATATCACAAATATGTCAAGTCATACCTGAATACTATAACCATTTGTATAGGCCAATCCAGATCAACGCAATACATATAACATCAAGATCTTAAATTAAATAACCATAATCATCAAGTTAAGTAGCATATAACAACAAAAAGCTAACATATAATATACTCATAATTAACATATAACATAATCATCAAGTTAACTAACATAAAATAACAAGAAGTTACTACCATTCATGACTATATGACACATGTGTATATGACCACAACGATTAACTAGCACCTATCATGCATGTAACCACAACAACCATAGAATGAAAAAAATGTTTATAACCCTAATTCATATAACAATCATTAACTAGAATACCTACATACCCACCATACAAACCTGTATGACGATCTTCTCTTACCCCAAGGTCTAATGATGCAACCTCTCTTTAATGATTTGCATCTCTTGCTTCATCTCAAACAACACATCAACATCATAACATACCAATAGCATCAGGATGACACAAGACCAGAAAAATTACCATCCCAATGCATCTCTTACCTACTATACATGCATAACCATGACCATGAAAATGCATGCATAACAACATATAGACATTGACATGCATAAAAAATGCATATACAACTAACATGCATTGATGACAAACACATTCTAACACCAACTTCTATATGAAAACACAATTATAACAATGACCATCACCATGCATACATAACAAGCACATATTCATACTTCATGTATGCATGAAAAATAGATTCCGCCCATCTAGTCCAAGTGTTGAACCATTCTCTGATACCACTCTGTAACATGCTCCTCCCACATTTGCCCAAGTTACTAGCCTACTGGGGTAAACATGTGACAAAGAGTTACTATGATATGATTCAACCTCCTAGATGACCTTAAGGAAGTGAAATCGACAAACCAAAACCCTTAATGACTTCCCTATTAGGTGTTATGGGACCCCCAAGGCCTAACCACCCTTCCACGTGCCTATACTCTGAATTAAATCTCTTTTTTCAATTCCTTGATCTTTAAGATGCTAGAACAACACTACCAATTTCGATTGAAACCCTGAAGTCACATGTATGATTCATACAAGGGAGCGAGTGTAATCTTTTTCACCCAGTTATGTGCCTGCGACTGCAGGATTTAAGCCACTTTTCCACGCTAGGATCCAGACCTCTGCCCAAAACTTAATGAAACTTTCCAGAACCATGAATGACACAAGGAAAATCCCTTCGATACAAATATTAGACAATAACTTGACCTAACGAGGCCTAGCCATGACATACATTCCGTCAAACATATCATGAACATGAAATCTACAAGTCATAAATACACATATTAACAAAGTGGTCTCATAATTATCTGAAAATCACTAAGAAGGTATAGTGCCTCCTCATAATAGTTGCAATAATGTCTATTAGGTCATACATTGATCATTCCTTCATTCACTAATCAAAATATGGTAAGATCCATGACTAATATTTGTCACAAAACCATGCTTATAGCATGCTTATAACTAGCAGAGTAACAATAACAAGAACAACCATTAAAGTCTCACAATAACAAGTACATGTACACATAAATCACAAGGGGAAAATAGCTCTTATTAACATATGCAAATCCAACCAAGTCGTGGACTTCCACGCACCACCCAAGCATAGATTGGGTTGAGCCAAATATTTCTTTCAGACAAACACCCCTATTCCATATTCCAAGCATTAATGTGGGACTCACAATATAACAAACTAGGGATTCCAGATGCCAAACCACCTCAACCCTCATCAATAGAACCAAACTTTATCACAATCTGGACCAGATCACTAGGTCCTAAACAAGCATGGATTCCTCCAGATCTATTCGCCTAAACCATGAGGAATTTCTCCATCTCAACCTCTCGGCTTTACCATGTATCCCTCCATTATCGTTCAAGGGATTCCTAGGCCTATAAGGTCATCGCCCTTTGGGCTTTGTCGTGTATCTCAACCTAGGATTCCTAAGCCCAATCAAGGGTACTCCCCTTTGAGCTTTATTGTGTATCCCTCCATTCACCAATTAGGGATTCCTAGGCTTGTAGGATTTATCTGTCATCGACATCTTTAAAACTTCAGAGATACATCAACTAATTTTTGGAAGGGAGCATAGCCTCAAGAATATGGTTTTAGCCTTAAACATGCATGGAGATGCATGGATTTGTGAATAAATAGACATATCTACTTCTTGGATACCTAAAGATATTAAGATAAATACAAATTTGATGGTTTTGTTAGATTGTAATCCCCATGGAAAATTTTAGGGGCGAATGTTCACCCTTTGGCGAAATTAAGGGGTTTTAAAGTTTTAGTGGCCGAATTTTGTATCATAGTACATTTTTACAAATCACCTCAAATAACCCACCTTATTTTAAGGGAGACGGTAAAAAAGGTAAATTTAGCCCTTGAAATTAGGGGTTACAACCTTCCATTCACCCTAATTTTCAAGAATAGGTTTTATTTAAGTGAATCTTATGGGCCAAATTCCATATTTATAAAAGAGGTATGGTAAACTAATAAAAATATAAATAAATGAGAGGTATGGTAAATAAATAAAACATTTTTATATTTACTCCATAAGTCACCTTATATACATGCAAGGGTGTAAACAAATAAAACTATAAGTAAACGGAGGTATGGTAAATAAATAAAACGTCTTTTTATACTTACTTAAAAGGCATGGTAAATAAATATAAATATAAATAAACTAGACGTATGGCAAATAAATAAAACCTCTTTTTATATTTAGTCCATAACCCTAGTTCTATTTATGAAGGCTCAAAAAAGAGGTTTTATTTAAGTGAATCCTATGGGCTAAATACCATATTTGTAAAAAAGACATGGTAAATTAATAAAAATATAAATAAATGAGAGGTATGGTAAACAAATAAAACATTTTTTATATTTACTCCATAAGTCACCTTATATTTAAGGAAACTCAAAAAATGCTTTATATTTAGGTGAAACCTATGGGCAAAATACTATGGGACAAATACCATGGGCTAGATTATTATTAATACCATGCAAAAAAATATTATTAACCCTAAAATAAAAATGGCACATGGTATTGACCCATGGTATTCACCAAAATGACACATGGTATTGATCCATGGTATTCACCTGGAATGTAGCTTATTTAAATGGGGAATTAAATCAGCATAGATCCATCTTTACTCTGGATCTACTAACCCCCGAGAGGTATCAAATATCGAAGCAAACTAGCATAGTGTGAAAAAATATTTGATCCCTCTTGGGGCTTGGTGGATCAAGAGTAGCTTGGTTAAAATAAAAAATAAAATAAAAATCAACTATTACTTTTATTAATTTTTATAAATTACGAATAGTAATTTTTAAGCTCCACGTTTATGATAACCCATGGTATTGACCCATGGTAATACCATGGTATTCATGTTAGCATAAACTATTTAAAGGGGAAATTCTATCATCTTAGATCCATCTTAATTCTTGGTCTACCAAGTGCTCAGAGGGATAAATAGATTTCATCCCCCTAAGAGTGGTAGATGTGGAGTTAGGATGGATATAGGTTGGTTTTTATGATAATGAAGATATTAAATAGACTTAGGAAATTATATTGTAAAAACATCTTAAGGTGAATGGTTAAAGGATAGACATTGGACAAGTATATTTGTATACTTTTGTTTTAAAGTGAAACAAATCCATGGCTAAAAGGAATGGATTGACTGCACTAGTCATCCTTCTATAACTTTCCAACATAGGCTGGAGTAAACAGATTGTAATTTGGGTCATTTTTCTAACTGCAAACAGGAACATACTTGTGTATTGGCAGGGTCGTTGTGAGGTCCCTAGAAGTGATGAATTTGAATTTTTCTCAGTTTTATATATAGTATTAGGTTTTTTCTCATGCTTTCTGTGAATGACATAGGTGAATTTTATCCTATACCCACTAGGTTATCGATATGTAATTTAGGTAATTTTGATTTCAAAAGATATTTTAAAGAAATGCAATGATTTCATTTGTGTATTCAATAAACAAAAGATT